>APFE030776128.1:1851-36863 GCA_000404065.3 Pinus taeda
GTTTTATTAACAAAATAAATAAATTTAAAAAAAAAAAATTACATTTCATACAATAAAACAATCTTTGTATTTCTTGAAGTTAAGCATCAAAATCTCTAGACCTTGATATCTGAGTGTTCTCTCATTTTCTGCTCATGCTAGCTGTAATAACCTACTTGAATTCGTCAAATCTGCCCAGGCTCAAGCAACAAACATGAAGTCTGAATGCATTCATTTAATGAGCTTAACATATTTGTAAGAATCTTTGTTTCTGGTTCCTTATATAATGCTTCAGCAAGGGATGAAATAATATTGTCTGAGAATTGCTTAACATATGACTCATTACATCCCTGCGCTTGTCCTTCAGCCATGGCCAATTTTCTAGCTCTGAGTAGCTTTGATGTGCCTGAAACCACAACCATCTGAACTTCTTCATGAAAACAGAACTTCAATAATGGAACAAGCTCATCGAAATTCACTAATTCATATGCTGTGAGTTCATCTCAAAACAATTTTTCTCTCCGAAATCAATTTCACAGCCGAAAAGCAACAACTCAGAAAAAACGTAAAACACAGAAAAATGTCTAACTTCACACACACGATTTGGCCAAATGGATGTGAATATGGAAAAAAGAAAAAATGGGTTTTTTCGCCAGCAGGGTCAATTAGATAACTTAGAAAACGTTTTAAGAAATTTGTGGCGGTCTGGGAGAAATCCTTTGTTCTTTGGAGCTCATTTTTGCTTGCCGCATGTAAAAAACAAAATTTTCAATTAAATGAGCAAACAATGATTTAATTCGGCGTGCCTGAGAAAGGGGAATTCTAATTTGGTTCTGTGCTGGCACCTACTCTACGACTACCATGTCTTCCGCCCTTTTCCACCACATCTCCCATCCTTAATGAAATCATACTTCATCACACGCTTGTTAACAATAGTTCTAATGGAAGACGACTCTGTTTAGTGTTAACTCCATTACTTGATTTGGCTGGGTACGACTCTTCACAGCATCACTCTGTTTTCAATTTATGATTACAGTAATGGGCAGCATGGATACCCTCTTATAGACCCGACGGACTCACCTAGATATACTTAGAACCGCCTTATTTCCCCAGCCTGGACAGCGCCAAGGCCTTTCTGGGGGGACTACCGCAGGGCTAATTACACTAGTTTCTTGTCTCTAACTTCTACTTTGTCTACGTGTGCAATTGCTTACATCCTCCACATTTTTTTTCTTTTCCACGCACATAGCCACTCTATTTCACAGTATTTTCTACACTCTATTTTCATTAGTTGTGGAATCCAGCCACTTTTCGCAGCTAATTCAACTTTCCGCAGCTGGTTCTACTTTCCGTAGTTGTTTTTGTTAAACTCTAGGTTGCAAGTGTCATCAATCAAAACAAGTCACATGGGTAGCTGGGGGAATGTCATAACATGAATGGTGTCCTATTCATTTGATCCAATTTAATGAAAAAAACACTGGTCAAAGGAAAGTCAAATTTGTGTGTTATCAATGAGTCACCACACTAAGTCGTTGCATGTCAAGAAAAAATAATAATTTTGAATCAACGAAATGAATTAGTTATTTGCTCACTTTTCTTAAGGAATTGATTAATTTTTGACTGATGATGAAAGATGAATGTCTAACTTTATACTCAAGATTTTTAGCTACAGAAACCGTGTACACTCTACAGCTAAAGTTCAACTCTGTAGACTGAAAAAACCCTCATTGTTCAAAGCAGCCTAACTTTTTCATACGAAATCAAATTTTGATGATTTAAGTACCATTGGAAAGATCTCAACAAGATCTACACAATGAGAAATCCATCATTAGAGTTTGAAATGGAAAATAATGAAATAAATTGCCGAAAAGAAGCAACATTCATCTTGGGGCACCAATTCCAAAGCAGGTATAAATTCTTTTGATTTTTCTTTTGAGAACTTGTTTCATTAATACGAATTCTTAGTTTTGTGTATAAATATCATAAGTAGAGATATTGATCACCTCTCTCCTTTGATAACCTTACATTCCATTGTAGAAGAAGTATTAGTTTTTTTGCAGGTTCCAGGAGGAAGGACAAATGACTATAGGAGAATGGTGTCTCTCTAAGAGCCCAATTTGTTTCGTAAGAGGATGATCACCAACAAAGAGGAAATATGTTGATGCAAAATAAGATCCAAACACTTGAAAAACTTTTAGATACTATTGTCTCCATCACATCCATACCTCATAATAAAACATTCACCACATTTTCCTCCATATTTTCCATTTACATTCACATACACTTTCCATCTCTTTTTGTCCATTCATAACCCACAAATAAAAGCAAGGAGATCATTCACATGCTTATTGCCCATTTCCATTTCTATTCTTCATTGCCATCTTCCATTTTCATCTTCCATTTCCTGTCATTTTCATTTCGCAAATAAGCCCTGCTTCAATGCAAATTATTGAGTCCATAGTCCTTTGAGTCTAAGTTCTTTGTGAAAACACCTTGAAGCTTGCATGCCTTAATGGCAAGTCCTCATGCTGACAAACAATGGAAATACATTAATGTCCCTTGTTCATTAGATCTTCTAAGTGACTCAACATCGACAAATTCATTCGTACCTAGCAAGATGTGTTTGGGCATCTTGACTCTCATTGTCATCAATGGTGAGAGTTCTTGTGTTGACTAGTGGCATCCATTAATGGCCACTAAGACAACAATTTCCTACTATGTTCGACATCAGAACATCTTTTCACATAGTAGGAATTGTGCCAACAAGTTTTGAAGACATGAAGGCTATTATTTTCAGCATTTTGGAGTAGATTCAGCAAGTTTTAGTAGAAGCAATAAAAAATCATCTTATCTCTCTATCCATGACTCCTCTTGTTCAGCCACGTGAAGAAGAATATGATCAGAATATTTTAGCCACCACACATACAACTCATCCATTCCAAAGGGTAAGTGAAGGTACGTCATTTTCTAACTTTTGACCATAGAATTCCATAAAAAGTTAGAATGATAATTGTTGGAAAAACATTTCTCTTCTTCATTTCATAAAATTGTCAATACCATCAGTTGGGGGAGGGAATACATTCATCTTCATATTTTTCCATATCCATATCATATTTAGGAGCCCACATACTTCCAACATATATTAATTATTACATTGGTATTATGAGCATACAATGGCTTTTGAAAAAGTTCTTAAAGGATAAATTGGATACAAACAAAATCATGGTTGTCACACCCGAACCAACCATCATGCAATCCAATAAAGATATACTTTGCAACAATAATCAAAATATCATTATGCAAAGTTCAAAGATCAAAATAGAAGGCAACAACAACAAAAAATGGTTGTAACACAAGAACCAACCATGTTGCAATTCAAGTAAAACACTTTGCAAAAATATGAAGTTATCAAATGATATCATGCAAAGTTAAGCGAAAGCTCAAAGATCAAAAGAGTTAATGTAATATATATTGCATGAGGACATGCAATAGCTTCAGTTGCGAGGTATGTTGAGTCTTAAAAATGTCATTCATTTCCATTACACTTTCACTATTATGTCCATTATATCACCTCCATTTCACTACTATGTCACCACATTCATCCCACTTTCATTATCATTGGGACACATTTATGTTTTTCCAAATTTTATTAATTCTAAGCCTTTTAAGTGAATTTGTAGTTAAAAATTAGAAAATAATGTGCGTATGCTTATACCTAAGAAATGGGTTGATATTGTTGACATGTGTAGGTTGAAAGGAGGCTTCTAAAAGACCCTTATGTGGCACTCTAAGGCCAAATTCGAATTTGAGTGGAAAAAATCATGGGATCATAAGGATATGTGTGACATCTCCTAATTGTATTGTAACTCTAAAAAGACATGTATCTTATCAGTTCCTATTTTGATTAGGACTCTAGAGGTAGAGGGAGAGATTCATGACCTCTCATCAACGAGATGGCTTCTCATCTTTTTGTATAAATAGGAGATCTCTCTCCTTCATTTGTTGGCTTATTAGTCTCAGTTCTTAAGTCTTAGCTTGGCTTGGCTTTTATTTCTTTAAGTTGGAGTTTGTAGTTCTTCCTTGATGGCTTTTGAAAGCTTTAGAGAGCTTTGTTGTACTTTGCAATTTTTAAGAATTTGAATAAAGCTTTAATGTTCTCAACATGGAAGAAGATGTGAAGTAGATGTCATGGAGCACATTAGAATGTAAGGTCGAGTAGATTTCATTTTGTAATTTTTCTTTGGTTTCATTATGTCATTTGATTGCTTTCAAGTTTGATAGATTAGATTTTCCATTCATGCAATTTTAATTCATATAAGTGTGTTCAACCAGTTGATTGTAGATTAGTTTTTCTTTGCATATTTTTGCATCAAATAGTGACATGAGATTTGCCTCTCTGCTGACTTTGTTTTTTTAGCTTTTCAATTTCAGTTATGCTTTGATTTCAGTCTTGTTCATTTGCTTTGTTAAGTTAGTTTAGAAATCAATTTGCTCATATCATTGACGGTTACCTCTGAAAGCCATAGCGGGACTACTGGCGAGGGATCGAATTATGAATGTGTAATTTGATTTTAGTTTTACTTTTCTGCAATTAGATATTGGATTGCTCATTTCATTGACGGTTACCTATGAAAGCCATAGTGAGACTAATGGTGAGGGATTGAAATATGAGTGTGTAATTTGATATTAGTTTTACTTTTCTGCAAATAGATATCCGATTGCTCAAGTTGTTTATGATTACCTCTGAAATCCATAGCGAGACTAATGGCGAGGGATCAGAATATGAATTGATGTAATTTGATTTTAAGTTTATTTTTCTGCAAATAGATATCAGATTTCTCAAGTTGTTTATGATTACCTCCGAAAGCCATAGCGAGACTAATAGTGAGGAGTCAGAATATGAGTTGATGTAATTTGATTTTAGCTTTACTTGCAATTTTTGGATTTCTTTGAGTGCATTAGCTTAATTCATTTCTCTTGTATTTAGACAGTAGCAGGGATAGTGATTTCATGATCAGTATTTCATCTTTTGCTTGATTAAAATAGCTGCATACTTACACTTTTGTTTAAGTACTAATTCCATCAATAACATGTTTTAAGATCTTTTGAAGTGCTAAGTTTTGGAAGTTACCATTAGGGACATAGACCTTGTCTTGAAATCTACATCCATACTTAATTTTTAAAAGTATTCTTAAGACCTTAGAATAGGATTTCCATTTGCATTAGATACTTTAAGAGATCAACAAAAACAAAAACCCAAAACAAAATAAAATCTATAAAACAAAGAAGTAAGAAAAAGGTTAACTAAGTACATATGGTGCACCACACTTCATCATTTTATGATACCCAGATTGATAATTTATGTAGAGCAATTTAAGATGTTAAATTGACTAGACAAAGCTCAAGGGGAATGTTGATAGAAGGAGATAGAGGGGTGAACCTTCATCATGTTCAGATCCCAAGATAGATAAAATAACCAAGATGATAGAGTCATTAACCTCTGAAATCTCCAAATTAAATGTTGATCAGCACCCTGGGAAAGGAATAATTCCTAGTACCTTTTCTCCTAGAAATCCAAATCCATATAGAAGAGCTAATGAGCAGTTGCAAATTCTGCAAAGAAGCAAAGATGCCAATGAAGACCAAAGGGTGAAGACCCCTTTCCAAAATGTAGTCATGGAAGAAGAGCAGTTTGAAGAAAATGATGAGATCATTGTCTGGAAGACAAAGGCAGTGCCTCCTTTTTGACCTTAGCTACCTATGAAAATTGATTATTCAATGATCAAATCAGCCAAGAGTGGGATGGTGAAACTGTTCTACAAGTTGATGATCAACATAGATATGATCTGATGTCAAAGATGAATAATTCCAAGGAAACTCATGTTCAGAAAGTTGTTGTCCCTACCATACAGCAAGCTAATAAGAAAAAACAACTGGCAGCTGATCCCATCATCCCCAAAGCGCCAGTTCATGAGGTAAGAGGCATTGACAAGTCTTCTTCCCCTTTCAGTTTTCACTTAGAAATATAGAAGCTAAGAATACCTATACCTCTGATTGAACTAGTGAAGAATGAGTCCCTCAAGAGATCTATCCTCGAGGTCGTTGAGCCTAAAGCCATCCAAGCTTCCACTAACTATGTAAATCTACAAGATGACAAACCAATTGTTGTTCTCATCCCAATGATTGAAAATTATGATGACAACTCCCCATCATTCTATGTCTATTTGACTATTCATGACAAAATCCTTCACAATTGCCTTCTGGACACAAAAGTTGGCCATAATCTAATGCCCAAGGTTGTCATGGATGAGTTGGGCCTTGACTTTACCAAGCCTTATCATGACCTGTTTTCTTTTGACTCTAGAAAAGTGAAATGTTTGGGATTAATCAAGGACCTAACCATCACCTTGTCTCTTCTACCCATGAAGAGCATGATGATGGATATTGTGGTAGCAGATGTACCTCCCAAGTTTGGCATGTTGCTTTCCAGAGGTTGGATCAAGAGATTAGGTGGAACATTGAAAAATGATCTATCCTATGCTATTGTCCCTATTTTTGGAGGTGAGAGTAGGAGATTATACAGAGAAGCTCAGTTGGTTTATATCATAAGTGATGAAAGGAATCCCACTAATCATCCCATCTATGCTGTCGACACTGATTTTGGAGCCTGTATTCTTCATATTGAAGAATCCTACTTTGCCTCCATGCAGCTTAGGAAACCAGTTTTCCAGATCATAGAGGAAGAAGGCCCACAAATTTGGGACATGTTCTTTGATGGAGCTTACTCTAAGGAAGCTGTAAGGGAAGGTGTAGTCCTTGTGTCCCCCACACAAGAATGAATTCATTTATCTTTCAAGTTATCTTTTCAGGTCACAAATAACATAGTAGAGTATGAAGCCTTGATATTGGGCTTAAACGCTGCTAAAGAAATGGGAATCAAAGGTTTGAAGGTGTTTGTAGATGCAGACATTATCATTTAGTAGGTGAACAAAACTTTCCAAGCAAAGCATCCAAGGCTAAAATCATACAGAGATGAGGTATGGAAGTTCAAGGGTTCTTTTAATAGTTTCAACATTTCTTACATCCCTAGAATGAAGAACCAACTTTTTAATTCCTTTGTTGTGTCTGCTAGCACCTTTATTCCTCCTTTGCCTCCTAAATTGACTTATGAAGTTCAGGTGAAATATAGACCATCTCTACCTGACATTGTCAAATACTGGAAATTTTTTGAAGATGATGATGAAATTAATAGGTTTTTACAAGTCATTGAAGAATTTTCTAAAATGCAGATTGACCAAGAAAATGAAACCATTGAAGAATGCAACCAGTCCAAGCTAAAGGATGAGATCAGTCAGGATAGCATTGCTCAGCTACCTAGTAACCATATACCCAAAGGATTGGTGCCCCTAGAGAAGTTGTTTGATCATAATGATGTACCTTATAAGCCTGCCAAAAAAGGAAATGAGTCTACAATTCATAGACATAATATAGGGAGTTTGGCCCATCCAAAGTACATAAATCTATCCACTCACTTGTCTTCTACCCAGAGTTCCGAGTATTGCACCCTGACGGAACAATTTCTTGATATTTTTTCTTGGGAGTACAATGATCTTAAGACCTATGACACAAACATCATTCAACATAAGATTCCACTGGAGAAGAATACCATCCCTTTTAAGTAGAAATTAATACCTATCAGCCCTCTCTTATTGCCTTTGATTGAAAAGGAAATCAAGAAGTTGTTGGATGCCAAGATCATAGTTCCCCTAAGGTATTCAAAGTGGATAGCTAACCTTGTGGAAGTAAGAAAGAAGAATGAAGAAGTTAGGCTTTATGTTGACTTCGGGAATTTGAACAAATTCTCTAAAAAGGATAACTACCCCCTGCCTAAGATGGAGCACTTGCTGCAAAATGTTTCAAGGGCTAGAGTCATGTCCTTCTTAGATGGATTTTCAGGTTACAATTAGGTTGTTGTACATCCAGAAGATCAGGAAAAGACTGCCTTCACTACTGCTTGGGGCACTTTCATTTACTCCAAGATGCCTTTTGGACTGATGAATGTTGGGGCTACTTTTTAGAGGGCCATGGACATAGCCTTTGTGGGAGAGAAGGACAAGTTTGTCCTTATTTACCTTGATGACATAATAGTCTTTTCCAACAGTCACAAGGATCATTTGCAGCATTTGAATAAGGTGTTTCTAAAGTGCAGATGGTTTGGAATTTCTGTGAACCCAAAGAAGTCACAGTTTTCTCTAAAAGAAGGCAAACTTCTAGGACATATTGTTTTTGCTGAAGGTGTGAAGATCGATCGAGCAAGACTTCAAGCAATTTAGACATTGTCCATCCCAAGGTCAAAAATGGACATTCAATCTTTCCTGGGTAAGATTAACTTTGTCAGGAGGTTTATTCCAAACTTTGTAGAGCTAGTGAAGCACACCACTTCCATGCTGAAGAAAGGATCAGAAATAAAATGGACATATGGTGCAAGAAGCTCTTTTGAAGCCATCAAACAAGCTATCATGGAAGCTCCCACTCTAATCAGCCTAGATCATACCATGGAATTTTATATCTTCTCTTTTGCCTCTTATTATACACTTGCCGCAGTTCTATTGCAGAAAAATGATGAAGGTGTAGAGCACCCTGTGGCCTTTTTCAACAAAACTCTGAGGGATGTTGAACTAAGGTATGACCTTATTAAAAAACAACCTTATGATCTCTTAAAATCTTTAAAGGAATTCAGAATTTATATTCTGCATTCCAAAGTGGTTGCGTATGTACCTTCAACCTCAGTAAAAGATGTCCAAACTCAGCCATATATTGATGGAAAGAGAGTTAAATGGATTGTAAAATTCATGGAGTTCAACATAAATGTGAGGTCCACCAAGCTTGTCAAAGGCCAGGGCTTCGCTAAGGTTATGGCTAAGGAAAATTTCAATTTGTTAGACATGAATTGCATGGGTTCAAATTCAGGTGGCAAGCGGACAGAGGAAGTAGCAGAAGAGCAAGAACAGAATCAGTCTTTGACTGAAAATATAGCCACCTATGAATGGTATTCCAGTATAGTTCATTTTTGGCAGAAGCTAGAAGTCCCTCTAGGGCATAGCTCAAGTCAAATTGGGCCATTAAGCTTAGATCAAACAAACTCTGCATTAATAAAAACCTTCTTTGTTGGAGAGACCCATCAGGGATCCTCTTGAGATGTCTAGACAAAGGACAATCTACGGAAGTCATGCACTAGTTCCATTCTAGCATCTGTGGAGGGCATCATTATTGGAAAACCACATCCCACAAGATCGTGAGAGCTAAGTATTATTGGCCTACTCCGTTCTCTGATGTGTTTTCTTTTGTGAAGTCTTGTGACAAATATCAGAGGTTTTTAGGAAGACAATAGCTAAAATCTCTGCCCTTGAAGCCAGTACACGCCAATGGTCCCTTCCAGTAGTGGGGTTTAGACTTCATAGGTGATATTAATCCACATTCCAGTGGTCAGCAAAAATGGATCTTGGTAGCCACTGGTTATTTCACCAAATGGATTGAGGCTATATCCACTAAAATGTTAATAATCAGGTTATCATAAAGTTATTGAATGAGAATATTTTCACTAGATTTTGTTGCCCAACCAAACTAGTCACTGATAATGTAGCATCTTTCTGGGCGGAAGAATTGGTGGACATGTGTGAATCCATGGGCATTCAATTGGTGCATTCTACCTCATATTATCCTCAAGGAAATGCCTGGTAGAATCATCTAACAAGATTCTTTTAAGGATAATCAAAAAAGTGTTGGAGGATAACAAAATGAGCTGGGATTCTAAGTTGAAGTTTTCATTGTGGGCTGACAAAGTTACCAGGAAGAAGTTGATAGGAAATTCTCCATTTAAGCTAGTTTATGGTGCTGATGTTGTTTTTCCTATCTAGCTGATTCTCCCTGTGGCCAAATTCTTGCAAGAAGAACAGGATGAAGAGAATGGCATGGTGAGGAGAATGAGTAACTTGGTTGAATTACAGTAGACCAGAGAAAAACTGATTGAGAAGTCAAGAATTCATTAGAAGAAGATCAAAGAAACCTTTGATAGAAAAGCAAAAATGGACAGTTTTCAGGTTGGAGACTGGGTTCTCAAATGGGATGCGTTGAAGGAAAAAAAGGGCAACCATGGTAAATTTGATGCCTTATGGACATGACTATTTTTCATTGATCAAATTTAGATGAACAATACTTTCATTCTGCACAATTTGGAGGGGGAAGGTGTTTTTGATGGCCCAGTCAATGGGCAGTTTTTGAAACTTTACTTCATATGAGGCTTTAAGGCCTTAATATTGTAATAGGTTTTTTCAGTTTTTGTTTTTAATGAAAATAAAATCCATGCCCAATGGAACACTAGGATATAAGTTTGTTTTGGTTGTTATTGGAAAGGCAGTGGTCTGTAGTTCTTGAAACCTCACAGGGAGGCTTTCATCCCCAGAAGGAGCCAGTGTTAGCCCTGAGGTACAATGTTGCTATTGTGGACTAAAGGAGGGAAATGGTCTATTTTGTTGTCATGGAGAGGTTCCCATACGATCCATCACCTCACTTTTCTCACTCATCCACTCCCATGCACGTTCACTCATGTCCTAACCTAACCCTCACATCATAACAAAACCCACTTGCGCCTTGGCCCTACGTGAATTAATCCATGTTTTCCCCCATGCACTAATGCGCAAAGGCCCCCAAAACCTTACCTTTCATCCATATTCACCCTTTGCACATTTCTTGAGGTCACCCCATACCCTTGTGTCCCTTGCCGTCGATCTTCCCACTGATTTGATGGTCCACACTTCACTCGACCGACGTTATATACTCGATCAATCATCACCATTATATCATTTCTGTCAGATCTAATGGCTATCACGCATATCACTCGGGCAACAAGTGAGAGGGATATGCACCCGATAAAAACAATTTCCTCTTTGTCCTCCACTGTTATGTGGCATGCGATGAATGGAATCGGGTGGGCTTCAACCTTTACCGCTTACTACCTGATGACCACCCAATATAAGCCATTTCCACTTTGGTAAAACCGCTCCCAGGCGTTATCCTTCAAGCACCTCCTCCGCCTGATAGCCGTGTGATCTACCCATCTAAGATCTGACGGCTTGGACTTATTCCACTCCCGCCACGACTTCAAGGCTTCAGCATTGATCTCCTTTGCCCATTCCTCCTGATCTAATGGCCCCCATTTGCCATCACCGTAGTTCACCCTCCACCACCTAATCGACATCCCGATCATCAATCCACACCATCCAATGGCCCAAGTGCCCTTGTACCCCACTTCCCATCAATCACCTGGGGAGGAAATTTGTTAGCTCTGTCAATTTTTTTGATAGTTGGACAGTTGAACTGAAATAATGGAATGCATGGCTGAAAGGGGAAAAACAACAACACGATGCAGGTGAACCAATAGAAATGATCATGGAACATCACTGGCATGGGTGAACCACCTGACAGCATGGTGAAAATACCAGAATTTGATTACTCTGTTGGTTAGAAATAGAGCTCTCTGAGCTCATGTTTTTCTAGTTATGGCATCTAGTAGTTAGAAGATAGAGGGGATATATTAAGACATCTCGAGCCTAAGAGAGTTTGAGAGGATTGTAAAAAGCCTATAAATGGCTGAAAGTTGGAAGGAATAAGGGTTCAACTTTTGAAGATTGTGGATACTCTATTCCTCTCAGCATCTCATCTTCATTACAGTAATACAAGCTTCTTTTGTTGTTACATGTTCAATTGCCATCTTCTCCTCTATTCTAAGCTTGCACTTGAATAGGTTATTCATGTTTTCTTCTGTGTCTAATGCCATATAACTGTCATCTTATCTCTACATTGATAAGTTAGAATTTCAAGGCTTCATTTACTTTCTGTAGCTAGCCATTCATATGTGTTCATGTATGTGTCTGCTGGTATAGTCAGGATTCTCCACCTATTCATTGAATCTATAAACTATTGTGCATTATTGGTCTAAAGCCTTGTCTAGCTAAGGGTGTTCATGCATGTCTTGAATGAAAACAGAGTTGAAACAGTCATCTAACTTGATCCAAACCGCAATCCATTCCAATAGTTCAGAGAATGATATTGAAGATTTATATGTTACCAGGCATCTCCGAGCTACAACCTAGGAGAGTTTCCTGGAGTGATAACAGGACCAAAAGAAAAACAAAACTCGTTTTCAAATAAATTTTCCATTGCATATAGCAGGATCGAGTTTTAACCATAACCATAATAGCCTAGCTCAAAAACTGAAACCCTACACAGTGTAAAATATGTGAATACAATGTAATAACATAAACAGTACCTGATATATACCAATGTAGTCGAGCGGAAACAAAAACAAAAGTGGAAGCAAGGTCAGCACTAAATGATTTCTAACTTTATTATATAACAACAAAAGTAACTTACACATATGCTGATGCTGCAAGGATAATGATGAACAGAATGAAATGTTTTCACAATGAATTATTAGCAACTAACATGTAAAAATGACCCGATTTATGTTAACCTCCATCAAATCAGCCTTGCAGGTTAACCAACACATATGTCATAGCTTCCCAAACAGATGTCATATTCCCTATTCAATACCATTGCTCTTCTTGCTACCTTAGTTGTTGGCTTAGATGTTCATGATATTGGTTGTTTAACCCTCTAAGCTCCCTGTAAGCTCCCTGTGTGTTCAGACGATATGTGAGCACTGCCTATTTAGATGATGAGTGAGCAGCCACTAATGCAAGCACCAAAACAATACCAAGTATTGTTGGTTGTTTAACCATATAACCTCCCTGCTTGTTCATATTATGAGTGATAAGTGAGCAGCCATAAATCCAAGCACCCAAACAATACTAGGTACTACTACTATCAGGCACCTTCCTTGCACTCCTAAGGAGCTCGGTTCTTCCAAGATCAAGATACCCAGAGAGACATGGGACGGGTCTTGACAAGTTTGACAGTGTCTATCTAGAGCTCTCTGCTAGAAGAGAAGACTATTTTGCCATAGGGAATCGATAAGAAAAATGGTACCTCCGTTTCCATCTCGGTAAGCTTGTCATCATGTAGGTTTTATTTTTCTGCCCTTGCCAATGCCATGGGTTCCTTCCTTCCTTCTAGCATGCTTAAAAAGTCCTTTCCTTTCATAATTCTATTTGGAATCGAGTCGAACCTACAGTAAGATAGCAATGTCCTGAAGCCACATGCCAGAACCACCCCCCACCACCTTGCTTGCTCCTGTGAGATTACTCCTAACATTCCAAAGTGAGGAATATTGGCTAGATTAGAAAAATCTCCTCAAACAGCCAACTTGTGTCTCAGTCCTAGCATTGTCGGGCCCCCGCCTCAAGTAGGTTTGTATGCTCTCCAATCGATCAGGTTAGATCCAACTCCCATCCCACAGTCATAGACTCAGCCATAAGTCATGCTTGCTCCTTCTCTAACCCTCACATTTGGTTGCTATTCCTACACGCACGGCTCTGATGAGAAGTTTTGGGGCTTCACCTGCAGAAGCACCATTGGATTGGGGGAGGAGAGCTAGATTATGGACTCTATTCTCTAGGTCTTGCTTCTCGATGTTGGCCTCTGCTCTTCCCTGTCCCCTATACTTCGATCTCTTCCACAGTGCAGTTTAGGACAAAAGCCATTAAAGTGAAGGGAGGAACAAAAACAACTGGCAATAACCAATCAATAGCTAAAGAAAAATCCAAGTTGATTCTGCTTGACCTTCAAACCTGAGCATCGGCCTTGTATCCTTTTCAAATTTTGCATCAAAAGCACAAAGACAACGCTATGGTTTTGACAGAATGAGAGCCCCTACACGTTCCTCCTCCTTCCTTTAGGTGTTTCTCTCACGGGATACAGAGGTTGCACGCAGAGCTCTGATGAGAAGTTCTGGGGTTTCTCTTGTAGAAGCACTGCCCGTTGGATTGGGAGAGGAGGGCTAGCTTATGGAATCTATTCTCTGGGTCCTGTTGCTCGATGTTGGCATCTTCTCTTCCCTATCCCCTCCGCTTCTATCTCTTCTAGAGGTTCCCATAACCTACTACAGCGGAAGTTTCAGGAACTGAGCCAAGCACTTTGGAAAGACCCTGCAGAGGACCCTTCTAACCAGAGAATATAGTAATCCTTGGAATCCAGGAAGGGTAGGAGAAAGAAGAGGCAGAGGAAGTCCATCCACCTTCATCTGCATGCACACCTCCACCTGCATCTGCATGCACACATACACGTAACAACTTGAATAACCTAACCTACAAATTAACCAATACGTCAACCTGCAAGCAACTCAAACTAATGGCAAACTAATGTTTGCATTAGTTCAGTACAACAAACATTAACTAATAATAAACATGCCTAAAACGAGAACAACCTATGGTCCAACCTCTTTCGCCTCGGGAAGAGACCAAATAAGACCATCAATTGAATGAGAGGGTATATAAAATAAATAACCTAACATGAAACTAAAAACATTCAAAAACGCACCACCAAACTAATGTCAAAGGACCAAAAAATGATTACTATGGTCACATGCCATTGCCAGATGGCAGGGACTAATAAGAAGGTGCAAAACTCATGCCTGAACATAATTCGTAAGAGTTTGCTATCTTAAAAGGGTTTAAGTTCATTGAAGTTGCTAATGACTCCAAAGTCATTGTAGATTTAGCTTAATGGTTCTCCATGCACGGCAATGTCAAACGCAAGGAAATTTGAACGCCTTAATCAATTCATGAAACTTAGATTACCTTATTCTAAATATGAAAGTTGTCACAATCTATCCCTTATATATATTATGTAGAAAATTGGTATAGTTGTTATTTCTATAAATGCTTTTTTTTTAAGAATTAAATTATGTATATTATTTTCTCAAGAAATAAATATATTTTTAAAATATATATGATTTTATTAATTTTAATAATTAAAAAAATTATATTTATTTTATTTATTAATTAATTATTCATAATAATAATAATAATAAATATATTAATATTATTAATTTTCATTAAAACTAATGCAGTTTATTGGACTTAAAAGAACATAAAAAATAAAAATAACCTAATTGTGATTCTTTAAAATCTGGTTTTTATAATAAAAAAGAAGAGAAAGAAGTGCTCCAAAATCATTATAGTTGGGCTGAATTAATAAGTCAAGAAGATTGGAGTGTGGAAGATGTTAGGGAATTGATAATATATGTGAGTAAGAGTCGGGTTGTCTAAAAGGGAGTGCTTTTCATCTTCCACTCTCTTAGTATCATAAATCTGATAGATTTTATCGTACCAGGGAGTCTTGGGCATATACCACCACTCGGTTTCACTTCGAAGCTCATGAGAATTAATTATTATGCTAACGATGTTCATTTTTTTCTTAGAGTTGGTCAACACTGAGAGACAATTATGGTTATCAAGGGTAGAGTTGATCACCTCCTTATAGTATCTTAACTTCCTTTTACCCTGTAGTTCCTTATCATCCTACATCTTGTCCTCAAGATTGGAGGTAATAGTATCTTTGACATTACCCTTGCTTCCCATGTTGATCTCCTCCTTAATCCCCCAATGGTTTAGCCAAGACTGGGCATCCTTATGCCACCCGCGCTTGAGGTGAAGGTGGGGGTTTTGACTAAAGTTAGAAGCAATTTTTGGGAGCCTCTTAGATTCCATGTTGTAAAGCTTCTTCTTATACATGAGTTATCTAAACATAGCCATACTTTTAATGGGGGAAGATTCATTTCGATGAAGAGGATAGGATAGGGAGTATTCCCCTTGATCTTTAGGTTGTAGGTTATGAATTTCTTTTGAATCATCTCAATCATTCTCCACGACTCTCTGGATATACTACAACCCCAAACTTCACATTTTTATAAAATAATATGGTTGAAGAGAGTCTCAAAGAGGAACCTTTTTTTACTCAAATCCAAAGATCAACTGACCTACAATTCTTTTCAAGCTCATAATAAGGTTTCCGACCTCCAATAATCATTTCTCAATGCTATAATTCTAGTTGAGCTGATCAGGAAAGTTAATACTCAAATGTTTATAAGAAGAAACCTGCTCTAGGTAATGGTTATCATAGACGAAACTATCATGGGTGATATTTTTGGATTTAATGACCATGACTTTAGTCTTGTCGGTATTAACTATCATACCCATCATGGAGTGGTAGACATGAAGATTCTTAAGCTTCCTGTCTATGCCATCATGGCTTTTTGAAAGAAGAATGATATCATCAGCATAAAGGAGAAGAGTAATGATTATACCATCAAGATCAATGCCCTTGCAACCTACAGTTTCCAAACACTCCTCTAGCTTATCGATGTAAATGCAAAAAAGGGTAGTGGATAGGGGAAACCCTTGCTTAACTCTTCATTTAATATCTTAGATCATCCTTCGTTAGTCTTAAGCTTGGCAATGACAGTCTCGTAGAGGTAGATCACAACAATCCTCAATTCAGGAGGAACCATGATCTCTTCAAGTATCTCCCAAAGAATATCTCGAGGAACATTGTCAAAAACTTTTCTAAAGTCCACAAAACAACAAAAGGGATTGGATTTACTATTGCGACATTGTTCTAAAATGATCCCGAGAGTGACAATATGGTCGATAGCCGAGTGATGTCTTCTAAAACCAACTTCCCTTTAGCTCTTTTCTCATGCTTTTCAATCCAAAGGCTAGGCTTCTTTTCAAAAATGGGCCCATATAGCTTGGCTAGGAATCATAATGGTCTTGTAGTTAGAGGGAACACTTTTGTCCCCATTTTTAAAGATAGGTACAATAAGGCTTTGCATCCAAATCTTAGGGAAGCCATACTTTACTACTAAGTTGAGAAGCTTGTGGAGATGAGGAATGAGAATATATCTTCCCATTTTAAAGATCTCATCTTGGTATCCTTCAATATCTTTAGCTTTCCCATTAGCGAGCTTATTATTCCCAAATTCAATGTCTTCCAGAGAAAATATATCTTCCTTAATAGGAGTGTTTAAGATGGTGCCCATGGTCTTTGGAAAGCCATACAACTTCTTAAGATAGTTGTCCTAATTTTCTAAGGGGATAGAATGATTATCTTTAGTTTTACGAACAACCACATTCCGGTAAACATTTCTCGGCTCAACTTTAGAAAGGTGGAGTAGATGCTCTTGTCTCGTATTAATATATGACCTCTTCTTCCTTTTGATGAGAGATTTGTATATAGTTATATTCCAGTGCTTAATGATTTCATTAGGAGTGTCTCTGATCGTTTTTCATGGCAACTTTACAGTCATTGTCATACCAAGTATTGGAAGTTCTATTATTCTCTTTATACAAAATCTCATTAGATAAATTGCTAACAGTAGAGGAAAGGGTAGTAGTAAAACCGTAATATATTTGACCAATGTAGTTATTATAAGTGAGGGAGCTTAAATCCTTTAAGAAAAGGTCGACATTACTTCTATAAAAGTGAATGTTTCTTTTGCTTTCGCTGGTATCCTGCATGTGGGTGTTATGCATAACAATATTGAGGGATAAAGACAAAGGTCTGCGGTCAGAGTCAGGCGCGTACCTGTTAAACAGCTCAAAGTTTGTAATATGGTTAAGGACATGGGTGTCAGAAATCACATAATCCACGACACTACTACCCAACCCATGGAAACAAGTCCTTTGACGGGATTAAGGCCACTTGCTAATACCATTACAAATGATTAGGTCTTAAGAACTACAAAGTTTGAGGAGCTCGGTGCCAAATAAGTTCTCGGTTATGTCATCGGAGTTTCTCTTAAACCTATTAGCTAAGTTACCATTTTCATCAAGCCACAAGGGTTCAGGGTTAGAGTTGTTACTTAACATAATAGTCTGGTTAGTAGTAGCTCTAGCATTAATTCTCCAAGCAAAAGGATATTACCTTCATTATTTAGGTTGTAGATGTTTTTTATAAGGTATTGAAAGGATAATCCTTATCCAAGTTGTTTTTCTTGTAGGATGTAGAGTTGATAGGAGTGAAATAGAATATTGCAAGAATGATCCTAAAGGTGGTAGAACCAGTGATCTCGATCCAAATGTACTGATCGAAGGGATCGCTTTTATGAAGTCAGATGTGAGAGAAAATAATGTTCCTTATATAACAAACTATACCACCAAAACCCCTTCGAGAGGATTTCTTATTCCAAGCTTACCAAAGAGTGAATTCGTCAAGATGAGGGACCCTAGATTGGTCATGCTCCCAGGTTTTAACTAAAAGAATAAGATCGATATCACTCGGGATCCAACTTAACATAGGAAATTTCCACCATGGAAAACCGCGGGAATTCGAGAAGAGGATCTGGAGTGATGCTAGTCCTTATTTATCACTTGTGTTCAGGACTCCATCTCTAATAATAGCTTTCCTATTCCTAATGATTGCCGATTTCCTTTATTTTCTTGCCTCCTTGACCTTTTGGACTTCTTTTCTAAGTTTAGCTTGGTCTTGTGGAATGAGATCTTCATTTATAAAGATTCTTGTTCCTTTTAGGCTTGGGGATTTCATGAGTATATCTAATTTATGCTCATTACAACTAACCTTGACACAGATTAGTCTGTGTTTGTGCCTAGGTATCTTTCCTACCCTTATTACTTGAGATAAGTTGTTTGAATTTGAGATTTTGTTTTTAATTATTCTTTTACTATTTCTAATGTGTCTTCATTGTTTTGTTTTTCTATACCATCAATTATAAGGCATAAGGCTCTTTGTGGCACTCATGGTCGAGTACAATTAGTTTATTAATTTCCTCTTTTATGGGTTTAATATCTGATTTATTCTTTGTGTTACTTAGGGTTGAGTTATTATGTAGTTGTTCTTTTAGATTTTTAATCTTTCTTTTCAAGGTGTCATTTTCTTTAACCATTGATTGTTTATTTATAAAATTATTTAATATAAAACTACTAAATTACATAATGCTTTTGTTTAATTATTCTACATTTCAAATTTTTTTGTCAAATCTTGATTTTTTATGGTTTAAAATCTTTTTGACTAAAAATATGGATTTAACAGTGTGAAAGGCACATAGATTTTTGAGACTTCACAACTCAAACTTACCATTCCAACTAATCCCTACATATCCTAGGTAAATTATTAGAAATCTGAAATTTATAATTTAATATCTTGATATCTAATATCCCTATGATTTTCAAGAAATAAAATTCAAAACAAATCTAACCAAATATAAAACCATTATTAAAAATCAAATATTAAAAGTGTCTTACAATAATGAAATGTGGTAAGAAACTTACGGGCGGGATTGTACTCGGGAGTGTACTTTTAATATCTTGATATCTAATATCCATATGATTTTCAAGAAAAATATTTAAAAAAAAATCCCTATAAATAGATTATCCCAAGAGCTAGGTGCAAGAATATCTACATAACTTTCCTTGTTGTCTTTGAAGCTCTCACATTCTAAAATGAAATACTTTTACCTTATTGCCTTTGAAGGTCTCACATTTTGAAATGAAATGCTTTTACATTTCCACTTTTCTCGAAGAACAAAAAATACACTCTTTCCTTTCACACTTCTTTGGCCTTTTCCACCATTGTTTCAAAACAAAGTTGATGAGAATTTTTGACTCTCCAAGAAATATGGAGCTCTATGTAGGTTGTTTGTTGATGATTATGAGTGAAATTAAACACTTCAATATAGTATTTTTTCTTTCCCTCTAGCTCCTTACCCGAAGTAAACTTGTAAAACTTATCCATAATTTTTTTGTTTATCTCTTTATATTTATATAAAGAGTGTTCAAGCAAATAAAGTAACATACAATAAAGAAACTTAATGCTCAAAATGTACTTTCATTTCATATAATCAAAACTATTTATTTAACTTAAATCTTAAATAACAACAAACGTCCTTGCCGTAATGGATTTAGATTTTTTCTTTTATAAAATTCAATAAGAAAATGCATCACTCTATTTGTTAGATTAATATATTTATTTTTTCTGTTGCAATTGCAATTTTCATGTTGAAATTTCATTTATTCTTATATTTTAATACATTTTTTTCTTTACATGAATATATTTGTTCACGGAATGTTTCCCGAAAGTCAGTTTAGTGTATTATGATAACTATACCATAACAAAAGCCTTAAACCATAAGTAAACATAATGCCCAAAATCATGTCCCCCAAACATCAAATAATCGGTTCCATGTTAGTCGCCACCAAGTACATATATGAGAATTAAATATTTTCATCAACTATGGAGGATTAGGGGGACGATTGGAATAACAGAGCCGTGCTCAATTCATACCATGAAAATATGCATGTTGCTTAATTTCAGACGCACCTCCATTATATGCCAACAGCAGTTTTGGATCTTTTATGAGTGTTAGAAAAATCACTGGAATCTGTAATTTCCATCCTGGGGATCCCAGTTACTGGGTTGTAAAGTTTACCATAATTTGTGGGTTTTGATGTAACAGCAAACCTCCACATGGTATCAGAGCTTAGACCCAGGTTCGATTCCCCCTGAGGGGGTGTTGGAAAAATCACCGCACCTCTATAGAATCCTTAATTTCCACCCTGAAGATCCTAGTTACTGAGTTATAACTTTTACCACAACCTACGAGTTTTGGTGTAACAGCAAACTTCCACAATCAGCAAATGTTTGATCAAATCTTTTACAGCCTAACTTCCCTGCACCGTCTCAGGAAACTTGATAGGCTTTTCAAAATCACCTGGTCCCAGAAGGGTGCCTTGCCTTTCCGAAGAGAAGTTCGTATATAAATATACCAAAATCCCAGCAATCCACACTACTTCCATACCCTTTGCATAGCACCTTACTTTGAGTGGTCCCCAAAGGCTTGGCTTGAATAGGTTCTTAAGAAACCACCTGAACAGACTTATCACCACAAACCAGGCATAAACTCACAATATTAATATAGAATCATAAATGAGTTGCTTATTGTATTATTGTTAGGGAGGAGTTTGTTCACAATACTAAATATTTACAAGAAAAAATTTAAAATGTTTAGAAACATTACATAATTTTATAACAAATTTGAAAATCATTGTTTGGAAATACTATGAAAAATTAACAAAACCCCTAATATTCACCCTAAAATTTTCCATATCCTCTGTGCTCCATAAATTTAGTAGAGAGCTGTTTGAATCTAGATTATAGTTATAAACAAATATATAAACACTTGAAACATACTTATAATTATAATTGGTCCTGCCAACAAGTGACTCTGACAGTAGGTTTTCAATTCGGACCTATTTGCCACTTCAAAAATACCGTAAGTGCAATAGAGAGCTGTTTGAATCTAGAGATTATAGTTAAAAACAAATATATAAACACTTGAAATATACTTACAATTATAATTAGTCCTTCCACCAATTGGTTCTGACCGTAGGTCTTCAATTCGGACCTGCATGTTGTAACCTCTTTGCCATTTCATTATTACGAACTCACATGACTTGCAGGCTGGGTTGAGAGCAGATCAGTCGATTAACGAACTGATCTGCTTCCACTCCGTTAATCAGTCGTTTGGTAGAACGCCTAATTAACGGAGTGGAAGCAGGTCAGTCGATCGACAGATTAGGCACTATTGAAGCATCAAGAGAACCAATCGCAAGCATCATTAAACTTTTAAAACGCGAGTTGCAGGTTTCTACCATATTTTTAGAAGTCAATGGTTTAATTGATGTCAGCCTGCTTCGTTTTCTGATATCTCTCTAGGCTTTCTTGGTTTAATTTAATATTTTCATGTTTCACTTGATTAGTTTAGGTAAGTTTGTTTCGTGTTCAGATAAAATTAATCGATGTCAGGTTGCTTCGTTTTCTATATCTCTGTGCGTTGTGTGGGTTTAATTTAATATTGTTTTGTTTTTTGATAAAATTAATTGACCTCAGCTTGCTTTGTTTACTATATCTCACTCGGTGTTATGTGGTTTAATTGAATATTTTTATAATTCAATGGATTAATTTACGTCAGCTTCGCTTAATTTCGTTTTCATATATTTTATGCGTGTTTAATTGAATTAGTTTGAGTTTTCCCAGATGGTTTATAACTTATTTATATTAAAATTATTATTATTTTATTATTTTATAAGAGGAAAAATAAATATTTAATTGAAAATTATTAATAGAAATTAGCGTAATTTTTAAAAAATAAGTTTATGAAGTTTTGTATGTTAGATATTTAAAAGAAGAAATAAATTTTATGTGAATACAACAAAAGTTTATATGAATATTATAGTCCATTATTAATCAAAATATGTACCATGGAGATTATGGTCTTTCTCTAGAACCAATAGAGGTATTGGCATCTACTTCTTCTTTCCTCTTAATAATCTTGAGTTTGATCATCAATCTAATTTCAATGTTGACCAACGGACTGCTAAGATGTGCATCTAATAATGGTAAGGCACTACATAGTTACAACATCATCGACTAGTTGGCCTACTCACTAGTTTCTATGTTAACGTTAAAAGTGCTTCAAACCTGCCCGACACAACGAAAGGCTATGTTGTTTGTGCTAGGCACCATTCATCCTTTTGATTCTTATTTTCTCACATTAACCTAGACAACTTTGAATCAAAGCTTCCATCATTAGTCACTTTCTAGATTCCACTCACCATGCACAACATTACCATATGTCGTTACCTTATTGATGAGGGTGAATCCACTTGAATGATGTAAAAAATGGTGTAGGAGAAACCACGATTGACAAAAATTGTAACCTTAACCATTACCATTGTCTTGGGTTAAAGTGTTTTGGGACCATGGCCAACTCTAGGCCATAAAGCATAGGTGTCTTTGTTCCTCCATCTCTTTATACACAACTTTCAGCTCTAGAAGAGAGTGACATCTACTTGTAAAATGCTCTTTACTACAGATGACACAAATATCAATTTGATCCATGAGACACTCCTTCAGTGGATGATTTCTTCTACTTTTTTGGAAAAAATCTCATCAGTGTTATTTCTGCCTTTTCTTTCTTTTTCTTTTCCCATAAAGTTTCTAGTTTAGAACTCACTGTGCTCAAGAGATTGTTTTTAATTTCTCTAATAGATTACTAATTTATATTATGATAACACCTCCACTGGTCTTATCTATTATGGCCAATATGTCTTATCTTATATCTAGGTCACGTGCCAAATTTAAATGTTCCTCTGAAATACTATAAACAAAGCTCCATAATGTTTTCAAAGTGTTGTTGTGAAATATCTCCTTCACTCTTGAAGTTTAGGAGTTTAATGCAATCATTTTGATTCTTCGTAACAACAACACGATCTATTTCCATAGCTAATTTTGCTTGTCTTGACTGCTACAAATTATAATAAAATCTCTCAACATTCTCTTCAAGGATTTCACCTTCATATTGAGTCATTTAGAAGAATCCCTCTCTTGTTCCATGTCTTTGCAATAATGCTAATATTTCTTTAGAAACCTTCCCTTCATTTATTCCCATGTTTTTATTCTCCTTTCCTCCAAGCCCATCAACTAGCATAAAACTTCCTCCTTTCCTCCAAACCCATCAACTAGCGTAAAACTTCCCTCTTTCCTCCAAACCCATGAATTAACATAACACTTCCCCCTTGAGAGTGCTAAGAAATAACTTTAGCTTTTGTGCATGTGAAACAAAGTCATGGCCCCTGCAAAGGACACTAAATAAAAAACAAATGTGTTTGTGTCTTCCTTTGAAAGACCATGAAAATTTTGCAAGGTTAAGCGTAGGAGGTTCTTCATTTTTGTTTTCTTCTCAAATTTCTTGATGGGGAATAGAAAGGACGAGATCTACTCTTGTTGGTATTGGTGGAAATCAAAATGAAAGTGCAAGTCTAACAAGATATATGCTTGACTAACGATGCATTAGACGATTTTTGTTTTATAATAGAAGGATGCATTCAAAGATTTTTTTACGACATCATTTACATTGGCTTATGCTATACACCTTGAGTAAACTATGCTTGTTGGAAACTTGTAACTTGCACAAATGATGATAGGAAGTGAAAAAATTTACCACATCTAACACCTCTAAAACCATGGTTTCTCTACCTCACGTCATCTCCTTGATGAGCTTATTACTATCAAAGCCTACCATAGTAATCCTCATGCTCTTATGTCAACTTACTTTACCATCAAAATTCACTATCAAATTGCTCATGGTATTACACATACTCAGATTTGAATTGGTCAAAGATACTAAATGTATTTATACGTGTGTCAAATGGTAGTTTGGGTGTGTGCATTTGTGGCAGTAAATTTTTTATTTGATTCAGATGCAATGAGAAGACTATCTTCTAGTATGGCCTAGTGATAGCAATGGGAGCTCATATTGATTATAATATAGAGAAAGCGTAACTTGTGTTAGTATGAAAATTCTTAGTGTGTGTGCGAAAAATACTTCACTTAACTCACTCGTGACAAGTAACCCTAACAAAAATACGTGGTTGTTTATTCTTCATATCTGCAATAATAAATTTAGAAAACACGACAAAAAAAGATTGTATGCGATCCAAAATAGAACAGAACAAGTATCCAATGTAATAACCTAATAAAATAAGACTTATATATGGAAAATATTTTATTAAAAAACATTTAGTGAAAGATATCTACAACATGGCTCTGCAAATCCACCTTTGTGGGATGGGTCCTTTGATGTCCTTGTATTCCAATGATCTATTATCTCTCTCAATATGTGAGAAACCCAAAACAAAGAATGGAACTCAAGTGAGAGCTTAGATGTAAGAAGACGATAATGATGATGATGATAAGGATCATGGTGAAGAATGAGTGTAAAACCCTCTTATTTATAACAAAGTACTCGGTTGATCTTGAAAATGGAAAATAATAAAATAATATTGACCAAATCAAGATCTAACTATTAGGAATAATTTATTATTGTTGGTTTGAGGGGGCTTGACCCAGTTTCAGAGTGTGCTCCACACCAACAAAACAAGCAATTACTGGCCCTTTCAGCAATGACCTGGAAGCATATCGCAGTCTCAATCAAAGTAGTCATGGGAGGCTACAAAACCAGGTTTCTGCAACCGAAGGGATATCCATGTAGTGATGTCATGTATTTACTTCTACTTTATATTGATCTTCTAACTTGATGTGCATAATAACTTCGCGCAAATGATTAGTTTAACAAAATCAGATGAAACCCAAAAACTCTAACAAATAACAATATATCTTAAATTTCTTTGCATAATTTAGTGAAAAAAAATACTTAACGATACTAACAACAAGAAAGACTGAATACAGAAAGATATATAGTTCTTTGCCAAAATTTCTTCTTTATTAATATAAATATTCAGTACATATATGTCTTCTACCTACGCACCCAGCTGCAGGTGATCTGCACACTCAACTGTAAACTCTTCCAGACCTCCATGCACTAAGTTGCGAAGCCTTCCCCAAAACTATAGACTACAGATGCGAATACAAAAATTCAATTCATTTATGGTGACATTACGTGATTCGATAATGAAGTATTACATCTCCTTATATACATTTTATCTTTACAAAAACCATCGTACACATACCATGGATCCAAAAAACATGGACTAATACTTGATACCTGTTACAAAATAATGGCTTTGTCCCATCCCTAAAGCCCTAAAAGACCGCACAATTAATATATCTTCGTCAGCTTTGTGCAGTCCGCTCCTTCTTCTGCAGATTATTTTACCCAAAACTTGGACCAAGTTGGTCCATGCCCAACAGGCCCCCAACACTCACCCGTGACTCGCCCTGAGTCACTCAGCTTTGATGCCCTTTATCTTTGTTGTGATCCCATTGTACTACTTGAGAGTTTCTACCATCAATTTTTCTTCCTCGTGCACCTCCTTCAACAAAGCTTCTATAGTAGGGTCAACAATATTTTGTAATATTTCCGATTCCTTTTCTTTAGTTGCTTTAGCCTCTCATCCACTACCTACGAAAGTTGTATGGCTTCCTCCTGCTACAGCTGAGTCCCCTCCTTCAAGATCTGTGCTTTCCTTTGAAGATCATCTATTTGTTCTTGGAGGTTCTTTCCTTCAGTAATGTTGGAAAGCCTCTACAAGAATGGTAAGGTTTTCATAGCTGCTAGGACCTCATCACATCACTTCTGCTTGGCCTGCAGTTCCTCCTTAAACTTTAGGATGTTTAGATCCTCCTGTAGTGAGGTCCAAATATTCATCATATCATCGAGCAGTTTTCCACAATCTACCACTTTATCAGATATACCTTTCAATGTTGCGTTGAGGTCCCTTTGTCACTATTCTTGAACCTCTAGTGGCGCCACTAGTTGCAACCTTATTCACAACTCTGATATCTACACTCTATATTCAAAATATTACTTAACCATAGTATCATTTGAGTCCTTGATCGTGAGGGTGAGCTTTGCGATTTTTTATTTGCTGCATCTTCTCTGGATTTCATCATACTCCTAAGTATCGCACTGCAATCTTCCTTTCGCGAAGTCCTTTCCTGTAGAGCAGTGTATAAACCCATGCCCACTTTCAACTGCAGATGGCACTAAGACTTCCTCCCCTTAATTTTTCAGAGAAAAGCTCCAGGGATATAGTTGTCCCTATATATCTTCAATCTACTACCATTCACTTGTCCTGGAATCATCTCACAATTCAACTTCACGAGTAGAACAACACCACCATCTGAAATGTTCTTGACGATATATGGCCCCAACCAATGTGTTTTGAATCTTCCTGGGAACTTAAAAAACATACCATCATATAATAATATAAGATCCCCTTCCCAAAATATCTTCTTCTTGACGTGCTTGTCATGCTAAGCTTTCTCCCTTCCTTTCTATAGATACTGATTGAATCCTACTATGAATCTGTCTTCTTCTAAAGCTAGTATTCGTGACATTCTTTCCTTCATCATGTCAGGGTCTACCATATCTGTGGCAGCTACAATTATTAGACTTGGAACAATGTATTCCATAGGCATAACTACTTCTTGTCCATATACCAACCTAAAATATGTCTTCCCTGTCAATTTATTGCATGTCGTTCTATATGCCCATAACACTGCTGGAATCCTCAAGTCCAGATCATCTCTGTTTACATTGTACACCTTGGTCAATGCATTCTCTAGAATCTTGTTAAAAGCTTCCACTATCCCATTTGCTTAAGGATTATAGGGATTTCTCTTCTGATGGTAAACATGAAATTCCTCAGTTAGTGCTTCAATCATTTTATTAAAAAAAAATTCCCATGGTTACTCATCAAGATCTATAAACAACCGAATCTGGACAATCTATATTCAAAAATGAACTTCACAATATTTTATGTGCTGCAATCCTTCACTGGTTTTTCCTCGACCCACTTTGTCAAATAATCAGTCGCGATGATGATATATCTTGCACCATTCCTTCTCCTTGGTGGACCAATAAGTCCAACAAAGTCAATTTCCCATTTTCCAAAAGCCTGCAAAGCCACCTGTGGTACGAGTGGCATTTCATCTCTTCTAGATGGCTTTCCTATCCTTTGACATACATCACATGCTTGACAAAAGTCTTTCGCATCCTTATGTACTGTAGGCCACCATAGCTCGACTCTTAAAATCTACTGCACAATGGTTTTTCCTACATAATGCCCACCTACAACTCCTCCATGAGCTTCTCTTAGAATTCTCTACCTTTCATGTTCAGGTACATATCTGCGGAGTACTTCACTCGGTCCCATAGTGTCCCGCAATCGGTAAAAAATCAACTGCTCCAACCACTAATTCCTTCTTTTTCTTTGTAGTGTACTCCAGAGACACCATTCTTGTGGAAAAAAAAGAAAAATATCCATGAAGTGATCATCTGTGACTTTAATTGTAAACACCTGTGCATCGGGCAGGTTATCTTAAATATTTGTAGGTTCTTCTCGTGTCTCTATCCTGGATAGATGATTAGGTCCAACATTCAATCTTTTTGACTTCACTATAACTTCACAGTCATACTCTTAGAATAATAACAACCATCGATAGATATTCCCTCTTAAAACATGCTTATTCACCAAGTACTTCAACACGGAATGATATGTGATCATCTTAAATTGTGCTCCCAACAAGTAATTTTTGAACTTCTGCAGTGCATACAGCATAGATAACCCCTCCCTTTTGGTCGTGTTGTAATACTTTTATTCCTTAGAAAACTTCCTACTTGCAAATTTTACGAGATGGTCAATATCCCCTACTTTCGAGTGTGCTAGTACTACTCCCAAAGCTATGCAAGAAGCATCAACATTCACATGAAACTCTTTCTTCCAATCCAAGAAAACTAGAATCGAACTAGTTACCATCTTTTCTTTCAGTATGTTCAAGCTCTTCTGACATTCTTCATCCCACTAGAAGGTCACATCCTTCTTCATCAACTTTTTCATTGGTGTAGTTATCTACACATATCCTTTTATAAACTTCCTGTAGTCACCATTGTATCCTAGTGTAGTACGCACTGTCTTACTATTTTCGGTGCTAACAGGTTCACAATGACTACGATCTTCGCTAGATCCACCATCAATCCCTATTTACAAACCACATGTCCCAAAAATATTCCAAATGTCTCAGAAAATATTCACTTCTTTAGGTTCAACGATATTTGATAGTGCCTACATATATCCAACATCAATCTTAAGCTCATCACATGCTTCTTTAATAGCCCAAATGTTATCTAATCATTGAAGTAAACTTTCGGAAATTTGTGTATGTACTCCTTGAAATCTGCAATTACAACTATGGAAAATATAGAAGGTGCATTCTTTAATCCAAAAGGAATTATTGTGTATTGATAAGAGCTTCACTCTTTGGAAAATGTTGTCTTATGTCTATCTTCTGGTGCAATTCTAATCTAATGATACCGTGAGAAGCCATCTGTAAAAGAGTAAGCCTCTTGTCCTCCTACATTGTCCAACACTTCATTTGTAAATGGTGTAGGAAAAGGGTCGTGAAGGCATGCGTCATTCAACTTCCTGAAGTCCACATAGATTCTAATTTCCCCTTTTGCCTTCTTCTCCTGTACTACCATGGGACATACCCATTCAGACTCTTGGACAAGTTCAATTCTCCCCACTGCTAACATCTTGTACAATTATTCTTTTACCTTTTCCTTATACTTTGGATTCAATCTATAAGGCCTCTACTTAACATGTTTCACATCAGGCTTTAGAGGAATCCTCATAACTCCCAAATCCCCTATTATGCATTTCATGTCTGAACATTTGGTGAGAAACAACTTCATTTTCAAAAATCTTCTTCTTAACTATATTTAGAGCTATGTCTATATGTGAAAAGTCATCTTCAAATCTAAATGTCATCACAAATCCATCCACCGTATCTGCCGAGCCAGAAGTAGCATGTTGAAGGTCAGTTTCTAGATACCAATTTTGAGGGATTGTCTCCAAGGTATGGATGAAACCATGCACCCATTTTGCTCACGGAATTTCTCCCCAAGCTAGCATACAGAGTTGTATGTGGTCTCTAGGATTATTCTGGCCATCATACGACTCCACAAGCTCTATTTCTAATTGCCTGAATCTTTCCCACGTCAAACTCCTACATTTTTTTTCCAATCTCCTATATTCTTCTTATGAGTATCCCACTATCTAGCAATAGTAACCCTCAATGCTTGATCCAGATCTAATAGTCTCTCACATTATGGTACTCATCTTTCATAGTCTCTAAAGAAAGTATTTACATCACCTAAACCATCATATAAAGGTAAGTCACACAACCCAACTATCATACAACACACTACTTTAGTGATTCTTGCACATCGCCTTATAAACAGTTCATGAAATATGTTATGCTAATTCTCCAATTCCTCTTCTGAATCTCAGGTGTACGAACTATCTTGCTCCCAAGTCAGCTTTCCATATGCAATAGGATTGATCCATTCTTCTTCCTTTATTATGATCTCATACATATTATCAACATCATCCGTGCTATATTCTTCTTTGACAAGCTCTATATACCTCACCCCTTCTGATGGATCCAATGGAACAATAACCCTCATATTATTACTTTCAAATACCATTTGTCTTTTCTTCAAATTAACTATATCCATGTTAGGAAATGCCCAATCCAATCTAGGAAATGCTGGGTAAGGATTACTATCATCTACTATCTCAATCACTTCAAAGTCAATGGTAGTGCACACTCCATCGATGTCCACTATGACATTAGACAACCTTCCTAGGGGTAAGATTTTATGTTGATTTTCCATCTTCAGTTGAATAGTAGACCATTGCAGCTTCAGCTTACCCAACAATTCCCAAGTCTACCTTGGCAAGACATTTATTTCATTTATTTTATATTTATTAATAAAATTAATAATAATTATTGTGATTAATGTCCACTAAAACCAATTCGGTTTATCGCACTTAAAAAAAAATACAAAAAAAAAAAATCTAATTGTGATTTTTCAAAATATGGTTTCTATGATTAAAAACAAGGGAAAGAAGTTCTTCAAGCTTGTTATAGCTAGGCTGAATTAATAAGTCAAGAAGATTGGAAGTGTGGCAGATGTTAGGGAATTGAGAACAAATGTGAGTAAGAGTTGGGTAGTCTAAAAGGAAGTGTTTTTCATCTTCCACTCTCTTAGTATCATAAATCTGATAGATTCTATCAAACCAGGGAGTCTTGGGAGTATACCACCACCTGGTTCCAGGTCGAAGCTCATGAGAATTAATTCTTATCCTAACGCTAGGATAAATTAATAAGTCAAGAAGATTGGAAGTGTGGTAGATGCTAGGGAATTGAGAACAAATGTGAGTAAGAGTTGGGTAGTCTAAAAGGAAGTGTTTTTCATCTTCCACTCTCTTAGTATCATAAATCTGAAATATTCTATCAAAATAGGGAGTCTTGGGAGTATACCATCACCTGGTTTCACTTCGAAGCTTATGAGAATTAATTCTTATCCTAACAATGTTAATTTTTTTCTTAGTGTTGGTCAACACCTAGAGAAAATTATGGCTATCAAGGGTGGATTTGATCACCTCCTTATAGTATCTTAGCTTCCTTTTACCCTCCAGTTCCTTATCATCCTATATCTTGTCCTTAAAATTGGAGGTAATAGTATCTTTGACATTATCCTTGCTTCCCATGATGATCTCCTCCTTAATCCCGCAATGGTTGAGCCAAGACTAGGCATCCTTATGCCATCCATGCTTGAGGCAAAGGTGGGGGTTTTGACTAAAGTTAGAAGTTATTTTTTGGAGCCTCTTGGATTCCATGTTGAAAAGATTCTTCTTATACATGAGATATCTAAACATAGCCATACTTTCAATGGGGGACATGTGAGTTTCGATGAAGAGGATATCATGAGTATTTCCCTTGATATTGAGGTTGTAGGTTATGAATTTCTTTTGAATCATATCAATCTTTCTCCATGAATCTTTGGATATAATACAAACCCAGAGTTCGCATTTGTATAAAATAACAGGGTTGACGAGAGTCTCGAAGACGAACATTTTTTTACTCCAAATGCAAGGATCAACCGACTTAAAATTATTTTCAAGCTCATAATAAGCTTTCCAACCTTTGATAATCATTTTTTCAATGTTATAATTATAGTTGAGATGATGAGGAAAGTAAATAGTCAAATATTTGTAAGAAGAAACCTGCTCTAGGTAACGGTTATCATAGACAAAACTATCATGGGTGATCTTTTTCGATTTAATGATCATGACTTTAGTATTATCAGTATTAACTCTCATACCCATCTTGGAGTAGTAGACATGAAGAGTCTTAAGCTTCTTGTTTACGTCATCATGGCTTTTTTCAAAAAGAATGATATCATTAGCATAAAGGAGAAGAGTAATGATTATACCATCAAGATCCGTGCCCTTGTAGCCTACAGTTTCCAAACACTCCTCTAGCTTATTGATATAAATGCAAAAAAGGGTAGGGGATAGGGGACACCATTTCTTAACCCTTCATTTTAATATCTTTATATCACTCTTCGTTGGTCTTGAGCTTGGCAATGATAGTCTCGTAGAGACGGATCACAATAATCCTCAGTTTAGGAGGAGCCATGATCTCTGCAAGTCTTTCCCAAAGATTATCTCGAGCAGCATTGTCAAAAGCTTTTCTAAAGTCCACAAAACAATAGATGAGATTGGCTTTACTATTGCGACATTAATTTTCCCATGGTTTTCAAGCCAAAGGCTAAGTTTCTTTTCCAAAATGAGCCCATATAGCTTGGCTATGAATCATAATGATCCTGTAGTTAGAGGGAACACTTTTGTCCTGATTTTTAAAGATAGCTACAATAAGGCTTTGCATCCAAAGCTTAGGGAAGCCATGCTTTACTACTAAATTGAAAAGCTTGTGGAGATGAGGAATGAGAATAGATCTTCCCATTTTAAAGATATCATCTTGGCATCCTTCAATATCTTTAGTTTTCCCATTAGCTAGCTTATTAGTTCCAAATTCAATGTCTTCTAGAGAAAATATATCTTCCTTAATATGAGTGTTTAAGATGGCGCCCATGGTCTCCAAAGAGCCATACAACTTCCTAAGATAGTTGTCCCAATTTTCTAAGTCGGTGGAATGATTATCTTTAGTTGTATGAACAACTACATTTCAACAAAACTTTCTAGGCGCAGCTTTAGAAAGGTGGAGAAGATGCTATTGTCTCTTATTAATATATGACCTCTTATTCCTTTTGATGAGAGCTTTGTATATAGTTATATTTTAGAGCTTAATGATTTCATTAGGAGCGCCTTTGATCATTTTCCTAGAAACTTTATAGTCTTTTTCGTACCAAGGATTAGAAGTTATATTATTCTCCTTATACGAAGTCTCATTAGAAAACTTGCTAACGACAGTGGAAAGCGTAGTAGTAAAATGGTAATAAATTTGATCAATGTTGTTATTATAAGTCAGGGAGCCTAAATCCTTCAAGAAAAGGTTAACATTACTACTATAAAAGTGAATGTCTTTTTCTTTCACTAGTCTCTTTCATGTGGGTGTTATGCACAACAAGATTGAGGGATAAAGAAAAAGGTTGATAGTGAGATTCAGACTCATACCTATTAAGTAGCTCAAAGTTTGTAATATGGTTAAGGACATGGCTGTCAGAAATCGCATAATCCATGACACTGCTACCCAGCCCATGGAAACAGGTCCTTTGACCGAAGGAAGGCCACTTGTTAATACAAGTATAAATGATTAGGTCTTGTGAACTACAAAGTTTGAGGATCTCGGTGCCAAATAAGTTCTCGGTTATGTCATTAGAGTTTGTCTTGAACCTATTAGCTAAGTTACCGTTTTCATCAAGCCATAAGGAGTCAGGGTTAGAGTTGTTACTTAACATAATAGTTTGGTTAGTATTAGTTCTAACATTAAATTTCCCAATAAAAGGGACATTACCTTCATTATCTAGGTTGTAGATGTCATTTTCTAAGGTATTGAAAGGAAAATTCTTATCCAAGTTGTTTTTCTTGTAGGATGTAGAGTTGATAGGAGAGAAATAGCAGATTGTAAGAAGGATCCTAATGGTGGTAGAATCAGTGATCTTGATCCAAATGTACTTATCAAAGGGGTTGATTTTATGAAGTCAGATGTGAGAGAAAATAATGTTCCTTATGTAAAAGGCTATACCACCAGAACCCCTTCGAGAGGATTTCTTATTCAAAGATTACCAAAGAGTAAATTCATTAAGTTGAGGGACCCTAGATTCCTCATGCTCCCAAGTTTCAACTAAAAGAATAAGATCGATATCATTCAGGATCCAACTTAACATAGGACATTTACACCATGAAAAATTGCAGGAATTCGAGACGAGAATATGCAAAGATGCTAGTCCCTATTTATCACTCGTGTTTGGGACTCTATCTCTAATAATAGTTTTTGTATTCCTAATGATTGTCCATTTCCCTTATTTTCTTACCTCTTTGACCTTTTGGACTTCATTTCTAAGTTTAGCTTGGTCTTCTGGAATGAGATATTCATTTATAAAGATTCTTGTTCCTTTTAGGCATGGGGATTTTGTAAGTATATATAATTTATGCTCATTACAACTGACATAGATTAGTCTATGTTTGTGCACAAGTATCTTTCCTACCCTTATTGCTTGAGATAAGTTGTTTAAATTTGATATTTTGTTTTTAATTGTTCTTTTACTATTTCTAATGTGTCTTAATTGTTTTTTCTTCTATACCAGTAATTATAAGGTGTAAGGCTCTTTTGTCATGCTTATGGTCGAGTACAATTAGTTTATTAATTTCCTCTTTTATGGGTTTAATATCTAATTTATTCTTTGTGTTACTTAGAGTTGAGTTATTATGTAGTTGTTCTTTTAGATTTTTAATCTGGCTTTTGAAGGTGTCATTTTTCTTTAACCATTGATTGTTTACTTTAAAAAATTACTTAATATAAAACTAGTAAATTACATAATGCTTTTGTTTAATTATTCTACATTTTAATTTCTTTTTGTCAAATCTTAATTTTTCATGGTTTAAAATATTTTTGACTAAAAATATGGATTTAATAGGGTGAAAAACTCTAGGCACATAGATTTTTGAGATTTCACAACTTAAACTTACACGCAGTTCTCCGCCCCTGGAACCATTCGGCAAGGTATGAGATCTGTCAAGGATAGTATTGATAAACATGAGCTTAAAGGGGTCTATAAAATAGATTGCTCATGTGGAAAAAGCTACATTGGTGAAACAGGTCGCTCCTTGAAGACTAGACTAAAGGAACATGGAGCTGATATTAAGAATGAAAGATCTCGTACTTCGGCCCTGGGAGAACACTCCTCAAAAACTAAGCACCACATCTGTTTGGAAAGCGCTTCAATTCTCGCTAGGGAGGAGCAATATCATAAGCGAAAGATCAGAGAAGCTCTTGAGTTTATCAAACACCCTCATAATCTCAACAGAGACAATGGGATGGAGATTAGTGGAAGCTGGCTTCCCCTAATCAGAGAAATTAAGGTAACCAACTCTTCTTAGTTTTAGCCCTCCTTTCTAATCTAAATAAATTAGTAACCTAGCTTTAATAAATTAAAATAATAATAATCATAATTAGTTCCTAATTAATCATTCACAATTATAATAATAACTATTCCTTTATAT
>APFE030776128.1:38342-60430 GCA_000404065.3 Pinus taeda
ATAAATGAAATTGGTTGACCTCTCATCAAAGAAAAAAGTGACAGCCGACCTTCATCTTAATTTTCCCTCCTCTTTACTATTTATCTCTCAAATCAGCTCTTCTTCTATCAAGCATTCAATTGGTCCTGATGATGGATCCTGGTTGGGATTTGAAAAGTTGGCAAAAAATGGTTCTTACTTTGGATTCTTCGGTAACTAAGTTATAAGAAATAAGCCACAGAGGTCTAAAATCCAAATTCTACTTAAAAAAATATGACTGTAAAAACTCCAAAACATAAAACTAGTAAAATATCACTTAAACTGAATTTTTGGTTCTTCTCCAAATTTATTGTGAATGTGTTATTAATAAAAAAAGGACTTGGAAGGCCTTGGTCTACAACTAGGGTTCAGTCAAAACTTTGAAACGACGTAGTCAGAATTCTTTCTGCCTCCACAGAACAGCTGAACTCTTGGGATCAACGGCACCTCATTGGTTTAACCAAGGCGGAAATGGATCCCCCCCAGGGGGGGCCTCAAAGCCCTCCCCCAACTCCAACGGGATGACTCCAGAACAAACTCGAGCGTCAGGTTTTGGGTTGATGCAAGAAGAGGAGGACAAAAGAAAGTCCCCTAAACAGGATAAAACAAATGCAACCATCAGCAGATCAGATAACAGCAAGGAGAAACCTAAAGGAAAAGATGAGCAAGAGGAAACGCCTAACGTAACCTCAAAGACATGCAAACCTATAGCAGCTGAGAGGACAAGGATAAAATTGCCCAGTCAGAAGATGAATGAGTGAATCCAGTACATGACTGACCATGCACTCATTGGAAAATTCATCGGATTCTGGCCGATAGAAAAAGCCTTGCATGGATGGATCTCGACCAGGTGGAAACCCAAAGGTCATGTCACCCTGTAGTTAGGTCCGAAAGGGTTCTTTACTATGATCTTCTTCTGCCTAGAAGATAAGTACAGAATCCTGGATGATGGTCCCTATTTTTTCAACTCAGCAGGATTGTATCTAAGGGAATGGGTAGCAAGATTCAACCCGGACAAGGAAGACCTCAGTTGGGCACCTGTTTGGATCAGAATGTACTCGCTTCCAGAAGAATATTGGAATGAAGGTTTACTCAAGGACATTGGCAATGGGTTGGGGGAATACATCAAAGCAGCGGAAGAGACAAAGCTACGCAAATACACATCCTACGCCCGCATCTATGTCTTCATGTGCCTGGACAAGCCTGGACAAGGCCTTGTCGGACTCGGTAAGTCTCTTCCATGATGACTATGAATGGACTCAATCCTTGGATTATGAACATGTGCCCTTTCACTGTCGAAAATTCCATGCTCATGGCCATCTCTTCCGAGACTACCCGTTAAATGCCAAAGCTCACACCCCTAATCCCTCGATCTTGCTGACCCAAGATGGATTCACCAAAGTACCTAGTCGCAAACGATTGCACAAAAGGCCTTCTGCAGGAAAAAAGCCCCAGCAGGATGTTACCTCCTTCCCATCTGCGAGCAATAGCCTTGAGATTCTTGGCGAAACCTCAGAAGATCGGCCCTTGAACTCTATGCCAAACCCTGCCCCTATTTCCTCTTCCACAATCCCACCTCCTTCCAGTTCTTCTCCCAAAGCTCATCCCCCCAAAGATGTTAAGGGAATCCCTAAGGTGGATCGGAGGGGATCAGACAAAAAATCAAATGATATGGAAGTTGATGGCTTACTTGAATAGCCCCTAAGCCTAGCTACCATCCCGAAAGAAAATAGTCAGGTACAATAGATGGAGGAAGAACCAGAGAGTATTGATTTGGGAAGACTTAACATTCTTGAGCTTGAACTAGCCTACAAAAAGAAGGACTATTACAAGATTCCAGAACATCAACTTAGAACACTGGAAGTCATCATCTCCGGAGCGTATCAGCAGCAATAGATGGGCATTCAACTAGGCAGTTATTGGGACAGCGTCCTCCTCCCAAAAGACTCAAAAAAGCGGGGAAGAAGAACAGATCTCCAACGAACAATTGCAATAGGGAAAATTCTGGTTGATTCAGGCAGGTATGCTAAGTTGACGAAGTACTACAAGCCCACCACTAGTAGTGAATCATAAAGCTCACTTCATGGAATGTAAGAGGTCTTAATAGCCTAGGGAAAATTAGATTATTAAAAAACATGATAAAGCAGGAGCAGCCATAGATCTGCTTTCTACAAGAAACAAAGTGTAATAGTAGCACTCTTGGAAACATTCTCTCCAGAGCATGGCCAGGTAGTAACTTGGTTGCAGTGGCCCCTTCAGGAGCCTCACGAGGGCTAGCCATTGCCTGGAATACTCAAGCAATCACTCTGTCATACTTTCATGCTTCTCACCACATCATTCAGGCCACCTTTCACATCATAGGCACTAACATTCATGGTCATCTTACCAACATTTACTTCCCATAGGAAGCTGGCAATAAAATAGCATTACTAAATACTATTGAAGCTCTAAACCTCAATAGAAATCATCCTTTATGGATTGTTCGTAGAGACTTCAATATGATCACCAAGCTAGAGGAAAAGCAAGGAGGCAGAGCTAGAATGGAGCAAGAAAATGGTCTCTTCAAAGAATTCATCCAAAACAATTCTCTAATTGACCTGCCATTCTACAATGGCACGCACACATGGAGCAATCACAGGACTGGGAAGCATCAAATCGCTTCCAAACTAGATAGATTCCTCATTTGTGACAATGCAGTTCACTTAGGCAGAGACATAGCAGCTGCAATTCTCCCCTATTCGGGATCTGATCATTGGCTTATCTCCCTTCAGTGGCATAGACCTGGTAATGCCACCAAACGACCTTTCCGATTTGAGGGGTTTTGGCTCACCCACCCCGCATTCAAAGACTTCATCAAGACTACTTGGAACACCTTCCTTTCGCTAGAGGGGTCTAAAAATGTTTCAGTTTCAACAAAAACTCAAACATCTCAAATCTCAAATAAAGTGTTGGAACCAAGAGACTTTTGGAAATATTTTTCAGGCGCAATAGGACCTAAACAAGGCAATGAAAGAACTCCAACAACAAATTATAATAGGGGGCCACAATGAAAGGACCTTGGAATAGGAACAGTGCATTCACAGTCAACTGGAGGACCAGAGAAAGCAGGAGGAAATATTATCGAAGCAGAAATCCAGGATTAGATGGCTGAAAGAGGGAGAAAGGAATACAAAATTCTTCCATCGAACCACTGTCCAAAGAAGAATGCACAACATCATCTCTTTCATTTAGAAGCAAGGAGGGGAAAGAGTGGAATCACATGATGAGATCGAGCAGGAATTCCTAAGACACTTCAGGCAAGTTCATCAACAGCCCCTCATAGATAGACAGACTGTTATAGAAAAAATCACCCAAAATGTGCCGAAAATCATCACAGAAGAGCATAATGAGCTCCTTCTTCTCCCTATCTTGCCTCAGGAGGTAGACGAAGCTATGCACCAGCTAAAGGAAGGAAAAGCCCCTGGCCTGGATGGCTTCACTACCACCTTCTTCCACTCTTTCTGGGAGCTGATAAAAGAAGAGGTCTGGCAAGTGGTGGAGGAGTCACGCACTCTGCACTGGCTTTTTCCCTCTCTCAACTCTACCTTCATTGCGTTCATCCCAAAAGAGGATAGAAACAATACTTTGGACAAATTCCGCCCTATTGCACTATGCAATGTTATCTACAAAGTGATCTCTAAAGTCATAGCCAATAAGTTAAAGCCGCTATTGCCCCTGCTCATCTCGCCAGAACAATCTGGGTATGTGGAAGGAAGACAGATCCTGGATTGTATCATTCTAACACGTGAAATCATACACTCCCTCAAGCACTCCAAGCAAGCAGGTATGATTCTAAAGATTGACCTTTCAAAAGCTTTTGACAAGCTCATTTGGGCATATATTCAAAAAATGTTAAATGCTTTTGGTTTTTCTCCTATGTGGGTCCGATGGATCATGAGTCTCATCTCCTCATCGTTCTTCTCTATTCTTGTAAATGGAATCCCTTCCCGTCCTTTCAGTCCTTCTAGAGGCATTAGGCAGGGCGACCCTCTATCTCCATTCCTCTTTGTGTTAATGGCGGAAGGCCTGGGCCACCACATCAAACATGCCCTCATCACCCAGAAGCTCAAAGGGATATCCATTCACAACACCCCGGCAATAATGCATCAGCAGTGTGTTGATGACAACATGCTTTTTGGATATCGGTCTGCTCAGGAAGCCTCTATTTTCAAATCCTTGTTGAATGACTTCTCTGAGGCCTTAGGAACCAACATCAACAAGGCTAAATCGCAGATCTCTTTCTTCCACACTCCTCCTGTCGTTCAACGTGCCATTGCTCATATTTTGGGTTTCTCCATAGACTCTTTTCCCTCCAAATATCTAGGCGACCCCCATATTGACTCGGCAATCAAGCACGCCTCCTGGCGCATACTCCTCGAGAATCTTGGATGTCGACTTAATTTATGGACGCACAGAACACTAAACACTACCAGTCGTGTGGTGCTTATCAAAGCTGTGCTTTAGGCAGTGCCGCTTTATTTGTTCTCAATCCTTGCAGTGTCGAAATGGGTTCTCAAAAGAATTAAGAACCTACAGCGCAACTTTCTCTGGGGGACTACAGGCACAAATCGCAAATGGGCCTTGGTAAAATGGACCACAGCTTGCATGACAAAAGAAAAAGGAGGCATTGGACTGAGGGATCCAAGCCATAGCAATGCCATCATGTGTGCAAAAATCTAGTGGCAATGGGTCTCTACCCCCAGCAAGCCTTGGGCAGCCATATGGACTGCCAAGTACGCTAATCATAGGCCACAGGAGGAGCTCATCAGATTCACTCCCATGGCAAAAGGATCTCTCATTTGGAATGCTGCCAAACAACACTTCTTGATGATTTAGAATCACAACTTCTGGGAAGTAAGAAATGGTAGAACAACTCGTTTTCAGACGGATGCCTGGAATCAATTGCCAAAGCTCAACAACATTCTTAACCACAATCCAACCCACTTTGGGGAGGAGCATCTTCAGCAAAAGGTCTGGCAGCAATGGACTTAAGAGATAGACCAAGATTACAGACAATGGAAGCAAAGTGACAGAATAATCAGGAACACGAATCACCAATCTAAGAGAGATATGGAAAGAGAACTCCAACAGAGAAGCATAAGATACTCAGAGGGTAGGGACATTCTTCGATGGGGATACACGCCTAAAGGAACCTTCTCCACCGTAGAGGCTCCCAAAATTATCTGCACCAACCGTTTGCCCCCTGATCCCATTTGGGGGAAATTCTGGGTTACAAGCACATGGCCCAAAGTCTTTATCTTCCTCTGGCTGGTCGGGCACCAGAAAATTCTTACATGGGACAAACTCAGACGTAGAAACTATCATGGGCCTTCAATCTGTGTCAATTGCGATTCTCAAGAGGAAACTCTTCAGCACCTTTTGGATTCCTATACTCTAGCCAATCATTTGTGGGAGAAGGCAAGCTTCAGATGCCAAAGAAAATTCAAAGTGTCGGATGACAACACCAACTCCATATGCCATTGGCAAAAGAATCCCTATAAAAGTGCAATTCTCAACCATTTATGGAAAATGATTCCTGGGCTCCTCCTCTGGAGCATCTGGAAGGAAAGGAATAAGTGCATATTCAAAGATCAAAGCACTCCGATAGAGATCATCTGGGGCAACTTCTGTTTGAATCTCAAAGAGACACTAGCAATCCACACCTGGGCGTAGGACGACTTTCCCACCCTCACCAATGAAAAAGCCATTTGGGCAAATTGGAACATACAACTCCCACAGGGAAATCACAAACAAGCCCCCTCAAAGAACAACAACATCACAAAGGACTCTTGGACCTCCCCCTCAAAGTATGCTTTCAAGCTCAACTTTGATGGAGCCTCAAAGGGCAACCCAGGAGAAGCAAGATTCGGCGGAATATTGAGAAATCCTAAAGGCCAGCCCCTCCTTTTCTACTATGGGAACATAGGTTGGGACACTAACAACTCTGCTGAGTTGGAAGGTCTATGGCAAGGTCTCCTCCTCTCAAGGAAACACAACTTCCATCCCCTAGAGATTGAAGGTGACTCCTTAATCCTTATCAACATGGCCAAACAGCTCCTAAATGAATCGCATGCGAGGAAAATTGCTAATAGTTGGAGACTCGAAGCAAGATTGGATGCCATAGAACAAGTGCTTCTCAACAATAGGGCCATCATCTTCAATCATGTTAAAAGAGCACGCAACAAGGTAAGAGACCTCCTGGCCAATGTAGGAGTGGAAAATAAGCAATCCCTAAGAACAGGATCTCTAGACATAATTCTGAACCATGATCAAGAACAGGAATGCAAACTATTGGTCCAAAGGGATGATTCCCTCCTGGATGCGGGTGCTTAGTACTGTTATAAAGCCAATGGGACAGGGGTGGGAAGAGAATGACTACCACCTGCCAACCCTATACAGTGCTGATACGAACCAGTTGATGGATAAATATTGGAATGTGGGCATCGATGAGGTTCACGGAAATGTTGCAGACAATCCTGAATATGCATTAACCTCTGCACACTCTGAAATGTTAGGACTCTCGGGTCTCTTGAATGCTAGAGTAATGGCGGATGAGCCTTGAGGCACGGGAGAAGGTAATAAAACCAGCCTCCGCCATGGGCTAGATCTGGTGACTTTTTTGTTGTGCTGGGTGGAGGTAATGAAGCTAGGTTCTGGCTTTGTTATTCCGAAGAAGCCACCTCAACCTGTTTCCTGGACGCTCTCGGCTACTTGGGGTTCTTGTCAGTTTGAGTGCTTGGCTGGCCTATGCCCTGCTTCTCTGGTTGCTCGACTTGGTGCTCACAAAGGGGCCGCTGCTATTATTGCCATGCCTCAGCTTCGTCAAAGGATGATAAGCCATTGAGGTACCTCATGGAGGGTGCCCTCCAGCCCTTCTTCCTTCCCTCCCTCCAATGAATTCATTTCTCATGGAAGAGGCCGCATACTGAGGCCTAGTCAAATCCTTGAGCCCAGTTCTCCTGGCTCCTCATCCTCGCCCTCCTTTGGCTCTACAATCTTCTCATTTAACAGCACTTTAAACTGCCTCAGGATCACTGCTCATGTCTCAGTGCTCTTTTGTGAAGAAGCACATGAAGAGGGAGAGACCAGCTCTCAGGAGGACAGAGGCTCAATTGTTGTGCTGAATCGTGGTTCTCCGCGAGCGATGGCAATCCCAGCGAGCAATTTCAATGTTGCGGGGATGGAGCCAACTGACCTGGGTTCGACTGTGAGTAATGTCAATTCAGCGATATTGGAGCCAGAAGCCCCAAATCGGAATGTGCATGAGGATGTTCAAGCTCAGGACCGGTATGATGTGGGATGGTGTATAATGGTGGAGGAGCCCCCAAATGCCTAATTCTCGCTCGATGGCTCAGTATCAGGTTATGCGGCCCAGTATAGAGGGCTTTTTGCTTCAGTTGAAATGTTTTGTAATAGTGGTTATGTCAAGGTTCAATTCGCATGCTTTTTGGAAATGTATGTAGGGTGGGTCTGCAATCTCTCTGTCTATGTTGCAAGGATCCCTTGAGTGGGAAGCAAACCTTCTGTCTAGTCCAAATTCTCAGTCTGGTTCAAACTCTCTATCTTGGACAATTTTCAGTTTCACTGGGCAGCTGTTTCTTATGAAAGTCATGATGTAACTTTAAACTTTTATGTGAATAATAGAATAGTCTTAGAAAAAAGAAATATCACTTAAACTTATCAATAATTACATATAATCAATAAAGCTAACTAAATATTAATATAATAATACTAAAAATCTTAAATTTGTAATTTAATATCTTGATATCTAATATTCTTATGATTTCCAAGGGAAAAAAATTCAAAACAAATCTAACCAAATATAAAACCATTATTAAAAATAAAATACTGAAAGTGTCCTACAATAAAATGAGGTAAGAAATTTATTGGTGCGAGTGTATTTTTAATATCTTGATATCTAATATCCATATGATTTAAAAAAAAAAATATTTAAAAAAAAACCTCTAAATAGAGTATACCAAGAGCTAGTAGTTATCTTTGAAGGTCTCATATTCTAAAATGAAATTCTTTTACCCTGTTGTCTTTGAAGGTCTCACATTCTAAAAAGGATTAAGGAATGCTTTTACCCTGTTGTGTTTGAAAGTCTCACATTCTAAAATGAAATGTTCTTATCCTGTTGTCTTTTGTTGTCTTTGAAGGTCTCACATTTTAAAATGAAATGCTTTGAAGTTTCCACTTTTCTGGAAGAGCAAAAAATACACAATCTTTCCTCTCACACTTCTTTGGCATTTTCAATGAGTTGATGAGAATTAGTCCTTCAGTGAGTGATAATTGACTCTCTAAGAAATATTGACCTCTATATAAATTGTTTGTTGATGATTATGAGTGAAATTTAACACTTCAATATAGTACTTTTTCTTTCTCCCTTGCTTCTTATCCCAAATACACTTGTGGAATGTATCCATAACAAATTTTTTTATCTGTTCAGACTTTATATTTATAAAACAAGTGTTCAAGCAAATAAAATAACATACAGTAAAATAAGATTAAAAAAAACTTATTTCTCAGAGTGTACTTTAATTTTCACGATAATTAAATATAAAAATAATATAATCAAAACTATTTAATTAACTTAAATGTTAAATAACAACAAACATCCTTGCCATTTTGGATTTAGGGTTTTTTATAAAATTCAATAAAAAATGCATTACTCTATTTGTTACATCAATATATTTATTTTTCAGTTGCAATTGCAATTTTCCTGTTGAAATTTCATTTATTGCTATATTTTAATACAGTTTCTCTTTCCATCAATATATTTATCTCGGAATGTTTCGCAAATGTCAGTTTAGTGTATTATGGTAACTATACAATAACGAAACCATAAGTAAACATAATGCCCAAAATCATATCCCCCAAAAATCAAATAGTCAGTTCCATGTTACTCGCCACCAAGCACATATCTCAGAATTAAATATTTTCATCAACCATGGAGATTATAGCCATGTACAAAATTGTAAAATATTATTTAACAAAATTGTGTAAGAACTGTTCGTCCTAAAAAAAATAATCATCGTGGTGACAGTAAAATGGCCCAGGAATTACAGGAGGACGATTAGAATAACAGAGTCGTACCTAATATATACCATGAAAAAATGGATGCTGCTTAATTTCAGACGCCACTCCATTATATGCCAGCCGTAGTTTTGGATCTTTTATCAGCAAATGTTTGATCAAATTCTTTACAACAGAGCTTCCCTGCACCGAAAGGAAGTTCGTATATAAATATACCAAAAACCCAGCAATCCACATTACTTCCATACTCGCTCCATAGAAGATGATTAAATCATATGAATGGTTGCAATAGAAGACAATGCGTTGATAGGAGGAAAAGGAAAAGTTCCCAGTAAACCGGCATCTTTAACTAGTCCTACTCCAACATCCTTATATGGGATAGTCATTTTACCAACATGCTGAATGCTTTCAGCAGAGGCTGGGTCGGATGAAAAGTAAGACAGGTGGTCTAAGGTTACGATCTTTCCATTATGAGGGAACTTTATAAGCTAAAAGACCGATGAAACGACAACTGTCATAGTGTAAGACCAACTACGACCCAAGAGAAGGTTGTAATCTAGAGGGGCATCAACCACCTCCACATCTAGATTAATGGTTTTACCTTCAACCCCTATAGGTAGATCCTGTAGAATGCCCAAAGGATGAAACCCACGGCCATCAAAGGCTTTTAGAATCGTCGGGGATTGATTTAGCGAAGGAGAACCAAGCGACCTCCAACACTGTATCGACATAATACACGTTGAAGCTCCCTCATCAATCACAGTCCTATGAACATGTCTGTTTTTTACTATCACTGGAATCTAGACAACCATTTGATGAGGTAAGCGCGGTACACTATTTTCTAGATCGAAGATTATAAGGTTCAGATCCTGAACGTCAACAGCTCCTATAGCCGACAAAAGTAATTTACGTTGTGTTGGACATGATTGCAGCACTTCCAAAGCCGACATTGTTGAAGGTGAAACATCTAAATTTTCAACAATGTTATAGTTCTGAGCTGCTCTCGCATGTGGATTGAAAGCCGACTTTTGAAGTATACCCTTGGTGGTTGGTTTGATTACTAAGTATGGATTAGGTTTCTCGATTTGTAGTGGATTGGAGCCAGGAGCTGAGGTTGATGGATTAGAATGAGAAGATTTTGCTTCTTTACCATCAACAAGACTTTTACTTCCATAATCTTGCGATCGAGTCGCAATCCTAACATGGACATCATTAATATGGGTTCTTCGTTGGCACTTGAGGAAGAACCTATCATCTTACTGTCTTGATTTGGAAAAGGATCCTTCAAAACAATAGGAGTTTGGGAACCTTTGACAATTTTCGCAACCTCTGCATGATGAGGGCAATCTCTCGTAAAATGTTCTTCATCACAAATGAGACAAGGATAACTAGGTTTGCGTTTTTCATCAGTTGATTCCACTTTTTCTGGTTTCTCTTTCGAATTCTTATATGTTTTATTCTTCTTCTTCCCTTTCTTCTTACCACCGGTTTTTGATTTCGCTGTAGATGACTCTACAACATGAATATTAGCGGAAAGTTCCATGGAAGAATCTCCTGTTGGGGAATCTGGAAAGGTTATGATAGGAGAAGAATTCTTGGAACTTCTTCTTACTTTTGGTATTAACCGTACCAATCATAGCATCAGTGGCATGAGACCCTGAAGGAGCTGCAACGATTTGATTTTGCTTGGGAAGATCAGGGATTTTCTCGTGTAACGTACCTGACTGAGTATAAACTAAGTCAAGGTACTGTGCCTGAGCAATTACTTGCTCCTCAGTAATGACTCCAGCCTTAGCCACATCCTCAGTGATCTTGGGTAGTAAAGATTTTATAAACCATTAAGCTAAGATCTGATCCGGGATAAAAACTTTCACTAAATGTCGTCGACGTCTCCATTCATGAATGTGATCTGAAATGTAAGTAGACGTTGACTGGTTTAATGAAGTTAATAATTTTGTGCCATTGTCATATCTGACTGGCAACTGAAAATGAGTTAAAAACAAAGTAGCTAACTGACTAAAGTTATAAAAAGTGGCTCGTGGTAACTCAATGTACCACTTGGCTGTGAGACCAATTAGAGTGCACTGGAAAAGTCTTAAATGGATTGAATCATCTGAAATGGAATTAGATGCACACCAAAGGTGATAAGTCATCACATGGTTCAACGGGCCCTCTCCTAGCTTACCTTCAAACTTAGGAATATCACTAGGCAACTTATTTGGCATTGGCGGCCAAAACGGAAGATAGTTAATTGGATCGTTTGTAAGGTGCGACAAATCAGGCAGGTCCAAAGTTGTGATAAACGGTAACTGACGATTAGGGTCCCTAAAACTCTGGGTTGTCAGACCAGCCCCAGGAGGAGGATATCTAGGATAACTAGGAATTGGAATTGCATTTGGGATATTATATCCTCCCGGAAAAATAGGATTAACCGGACCGTACTGGGGTTGCTGAGGTTGTTGATATGTATACCCAGGGTACGGTTGATACTGATAGACTGGTTGCTGCACAGCAGGACCGAATTGGTATTTTCCTTGGTACAGTTGTTGAATAAATTGAAGTTGACTAGTGAAAACTGTACTTAAACCTAGTTTTCCTACATGCTTATGAACCGAAGTGTGGATCGTGGGTCCAGACTGAGGTAAAGATGTCTGAGGAGTAGATACAGGGATAGTAGAAACCGGAGTTGTCGATACTCTAGAAGTAGGTGGGGTAGATGAAACAGATGTTGCAGTAGTTGCAACAGACGTTTGAGGCGGAGTGCGAGGCGTACTAGGCCCAGACTGAGAAACTACAAAAGGTGCAGAAGTTTGAATAGTAGACTGGACAGGTTGCTGGGGTGAACCAGAAACCAAAGGTTGTCCAGTTTGAGATGACAACTGCACATTCGGTTGCAAGACCTATTGGGATTGAGATGGATCCCACACTAAGTTCATTCCAGGTTACAGACCCATAACAGGTTGAGAATATTGAGGACCATAACCGGGTTGAGGATAGGGTTGATAATTCAACGGTACATTTCCAGATCCTTGAACATATGATTGATCGGAAGGTGGTTGGTAACCTTGGGTTGGGTACTGACCTTGGGGTTGATAACCCTGAGGCATGTACTGATACTGGGGCTGACCTTGAGGTACATATTGATACTGGGGTTGACCTTGAGGTACATATTGATACTAGGTTTGACCTTGAGGTACATATTGAGTCTGGGGTTGACCTTAAGGAATGTATTGTCCCATAGGTATGTACTATCCTTGAGGTTGCCCCCCAGGCGCAAACTGGGTACCTTGAGGTTGCCCCCCAAGCACAAATTGGGTACCTTGAGGTTGCCCCCTAGGCGATACTTGAGGATTTTGAGGCTGCCCCCCAAGCGATGACTGGCCACCTTGAAGTTGAGGATTGGGAATAGTACCCGACATCATGAGAATATATTCTACACTCAACGGCTTAGTACCATTATTTCCAGTTAATAACCCTTGTTCAATAGGTTGAGGAGATGCTCCCGAAAAAGTACCAGAAATTAACCGATACCCAGCAGGAACAGAAGGACCGCCGTACAAAAAGGCTTCTGGAGATTGAGAAAACATGGACGACTGTCTTGACATATTTAACAGAGGATAGTAACCTCTAGCGGTTGGGTGATAAAAAATACGAGGTGCTGAAAAACTTAGTCCTGGGTTTTCCAAAAAATTAGTCAATGAAAGATACCAAGCACTACTCCTAGGTGGACTGTAAAAGATTGATTCACGCTCCCTAAGCTCTATAACAGGTTGATTTTCAGGGATAGGGATGCCTTCTTCTTTTTCCGGAATGGCAAGTTCTTCAATAGCTATTAATCCGGAAGGAAGATTTTGGGTAATTATTCTTTCTACCCTAGGTGAACTAGGACCACTAGAAGCTGGAGACGCAAACCCTGATGTTGGAGTAGCAGCAATGTCAGATTCAGGTTCAGATATTTCAGGTTCTTCACCTATATCACTAGTAGATGAAACACTACCAGTAACTTCGGAAACAGACACAGAGTATGCACTATAATCTGCTACTAAAGCTTGAAAATCAGGATGACCACCAAAGAAGACTCTCCTTCTTCAGGTGACCCAACTCTATTGTCTCTAGGAGTTACCAGGGCTTGTAGCCCTTCAGGCTGGCTTGGTGAAAACTCAGGAGGTGTAATTCAGCCACGGTTAAAAAATTTTAACTACTTCACATGAAAACAAAGTAAAATCTCAATGAAAACCACCTAAAGCCTCTAAAGAACCAAACAAATTGAATCACATGCTTAAAGAATCTAGGATATCAAACCACACACAAACTATAACTTTCCGTACTGAAAACACTAGTTGGTGATGAAATCCAACATCGCAGAGTTCAATACAGAAATAGTGGTTGGAACAGTTACCCCAACAACCTGCTTAATGAATAGACTAGCACAAGTTTCTCCACTAAACCATCTTGAGTGAAGAGAACCCCCCATAAAATCCAAGTGAGTCTAGCCGACGTCTGCTCCAAGTACAGTGGGATCTTCCCACCACTGTCACCTTAGGAAGAATCCTATAGAATATGGTCGCTATGGTTAACAACAGGAACAAATATACCTGGGGGAACAGTCTACGATCCGATACGCACGCAAGGGCAGAGTAACAAGATCAATCCCCTTGAAGGCTCCTTGACATAATCCAAGGTTTACCAATAAGTGACCCCAGGCTCCTCGACAATGGTTAATCCGAGGTTTACTGTTTTTAATACGCGAATATCTTCTATCGTTCCCAATGAGGAAGAATTGATTCCCACACTGGTTCGGATATGATCTCGTGCTTCTCCTTTAAGAGGAGCTTTCCCAGAGCGTAGATGTAACAATTGGATTTTCTTCCTACCGCAAGATCGACTACTTGTTTGTTTAAACTACCTTGGAGAGTTAATTACTCCCTACTCCAAGATACTAGCCTAAGCTATGTTGGTGAAAAGAGTCCTAGAAAATAAAATGATTGCTAGATTGATTTTAATTAAGCGTTAATTATATTGTTTGTTCCTTAAGTCAAATGGGTGCGGAGATGAAACTTTATGGTATGAAGACTCGACTCCAAAACACTAAAAATGCACCTAAGATGATAACAATTATTTTTCCTTTTCAATGAATATCTAGCTAAGGAAGAGTAAAAAATGCAATGCTTTGCAAATCAAATCTTTCTCTTAACATACAACTGAAAGGAAACTTTTTGTCTTTTCCAGAGAACTTTTAAAACGAGACTGCTAATGACACTCATAGAAAATCCCTTTGCTTTTTAACAATCAACAACTACAAGAATAATCAATTCCTTTAAGAGAATTTTTTAGATTTCCAGAAAAACTCTAAAAAACTATTGAAAACAAATTTTCAATAAGCTTGTATAATTTCTACGAAAAACTCAAAACTATAATCTTATCTTGAGATATAAACGAAAAAATGGATTGAAAAGACACTTGAAATGTTTTTGAGGATGTTCAACTTAGTGTTTCAGCTAACTAAGGATCAATTTGTTCAGCTCAACAAACTAATCAAAAACATCCAATTATATTTTAATAGAAAAAATGAAATTCGAAACTTTTAATCAAGTTCAATCAAAGTTTTGCAAAAGAGACAAATGGGATCTAGGTCTCTTCACGGATAGATTTCATAAGCTAGTCAAACTCAACAAGAAGACCAGAGAGACCAGGGTGATCTAAGGCTCTAAGGCTTCGGATCCCTGAGCTACTACAAAGACCAAGCAAAACCAATCCAATCAGACAAAACTTCTTAGAAAATCACTCCAAACAAGAATGCCAATGAAAACTAACTCAAAAGGAACTTTTGTCAAGACAAATGCAGGTCTGGGCATATACTAACAACTATGGATAAAAACTAAACCTAACTGGGTAGATGGATCTTAGGTTTTTCAAATTTTTGACAAGGGTTCGCAGGCATCTAGTAAAACCAGGTGTGATGCCGCTCTGTGTTACACTGTAACAATGCGGATAGGTCTGCACTGTAACTGACTCAGAGGATGCGGTCCTCTTCCAAAATTTCAAAAAATAAAAAATCAACCAGGATCTAACCAGTACCCAAACTCACACTAATCGAGGTAAAATTAGAAACAAAAACTTAAGTTTCTCAAGTCAAAGCAAAGACAAATCAAAATCCAAACCAAACCATTCCCCAGTGGAGTTGCCAATTTGTTGGCCGGATAAATCGTTGCGGACAAGACCGATCTCCCTAGTATCTAATGATATCTAGCAACAAAGAGCACAAGCAAACCTATCTTTCTCTAAACATGTTTCAATTCATTAATGAATACCAAGAAGTGTAATAGACCCTACCTTGGTCCAACGCTTGTTTGAGGCAGTTTTATCCCAACAGCTTCAAGCAGTTCTCGTTTAATAACCTGCATACACAAACAAGCACACATCAAAGCATACCTATGTATAACAAAACATGTTCATTATGAAGATCAAGGAGCTCATAAAACAAACCATTAGAGACAGTTCATTGAGAAAAACAAACTTGATTGTATTAACTTTATGAATAAAATAACCTTACAACCTTTTCCTTGATGTTGCACAAGTTCTTTCTAGGGTCTAGCAGGAGTGTCCTCTACTTTGACAAGCCTCACTCACTTCCCAAATGACATGAAAGGTATGTGATATCTCCTCTGACAAGCTCAAAAAGAAAGCCTAGTTTTCAGCAGCATTTACCCTCAAGAATCTTCAACTTTCAACCTCTCCTACAACTAGCCCAATGCATGAATTTATAATGCAAATGGAGGAGGTTGCAGGTCCACTATTGAAGGGATAAGTTCCTCCTTCAATGGGATAAGCACCTCATATCATGGAATTAGCTCCTGTAGTTATGGAATGGATGAACCAAGGTGGAGCGGACTTGCCAGCGTAATATTCCTTCTAGAAGTGTCTATAAGTGACCCAAGATGAGTTTTTAAGAATGAACTCACGCCTTTTTAACTTTTACAGGGGTTCGCACCCATTACTCAATATACAGAGCAGTCAGGTTCGCAGGAAACATGACCATTAGGTGCGGCACCGCAGGCAATGCTAAGAGAATTTGTGAAACCAGGATTTGAGATATTTTTAAGGTCTTTCTCCCATTTTTAAGGCTTGACATGAAGAGCTGAGGTTTAAGACTTGCAAAAGAGGTATGTATGAGTGTTGATGGACTCATACAAACTGTAGAAAGTCATGGTGACAATTTTTTGTGTAACATCGAGACCCATCTTCCCCTAACACAGTTTTGATGCTTTCCTCTTTAAAGACGATATCTGATGTTTTGGTAGCTACTTGGAACAAGGAATATGGAAATTCGAATCTATTGAATGGTCAAGCTACTGATCAACCTGCCAATTTGGCACCATCCTCATTGGATCCCACTCCAATGTTGATTCCTACTTAATTGACTATTAAACCTCCAAATGGCATTATTCATAAGTCAACTTTCAACCCCCATGCAAGAGCCGATCAAAATTATAATGTAGTTGAAGACTTGGCTCAGTCTCCATCGATTATGAAAACTCTTAAGGTGTTGCTGAACTTCCCTGCCCATAAGAGGGCTCTACTTTCAACTATCAGATGTGTGGATCCAACATATTCCAAAATTGTTGTTTTCTATCATGAAACCTGTACCCCTCAACTTCTAGCCCAGTCAGCTTTTATAATCCAAGTCGTCATCCGTGGTAAGAATATTTGTCGTTCTATCATGGATGAGGGACCTCGACTTGCATTATGCCCATGTATTGTTGGAAGGTGATTGGTTCTCCTTAACTGATTAAGTCACCTACTACATTAAAAGCCTTTGACGAGAGAACATACAAACCTTTTGGGATTTTGACCCCCCTTTAAGTTGAATTAAGGGGAAAAATTGTGTCCATAGAAGTTGAATTTATTGACAAACCTATCAATTACAATATTCTATTAGGACGTACATGTGTTTATGCCATGGTTGTTTTCGTCTCGGCCTACTTTCATATGATCACCTTTCCTCATAAAGGTGGGATTGCAGCCATAGACCAAATTAACTTTTTCGCCTCTGATTCACATGTTACTGGAAGTGTCCCTCTTGTGGGGGAAACCCTACAGCCATATCAGCATGTCGAAATTAGATTATTGAAGGATTCTTTGTTTATGCGGACTGTTTCACTCCCTCCTCCTCTCCTTTTCGACAACTCATCTTCGGTAGACTATATCAACATGATATCGTCTCCTACTATCCTGGCCGATCAATGGATTCTACCAAACAAAATTAACATCCAAATTTTTGGCAACTGAATGTCACTAAGCCCCATTGAGATAGATTATGAAGCCATTTATTTATCTTGTGTGGTTTCTTCTTTTGATTCGCTTAATTGGGTAGACAATTCATTGGAATATGGTACATCTTCTGATCCTTTCTGGCATGTATTACCTACTGACAAAAGCATCATGGAAATCATGATGTTGGACGATGCACCATGGGATGAACATCACCATCGTTCCTCCTTACCTGATTCCATTGAGGATAGTCTCAGTGATATATACTCACCCAATTCTATCGATCTTTCTTCAAATTTTGTGTCTATTCATGAGGTCGATTAGGAAAAGAACCTGCCAGATATTGAATAGACAATACCTATTGAAATAATCTACACATTGGAGCATCTTGCTCTCCATCCAAGATCAAGACTTATCGAGCCCTTTTTCGTGAGTCCTTATATGACTTTTCCTAGACCTACGAGGAGATGCCAAATATAGACCCAAATATAGTTGTACATGAAATTAAGACGTATCCAGATACTACACGAATCCAACAGTGCCTTCATCTAGTCCATCCCAGGAAGGTTGTTGGTATTAAGGCTGAAGTTGAAAAGCTTCTTCAAGATGGCTTCATATACCCCATTCCTTTAACTGATTGGGTGTCGAATGTAGTTCTTATCATGAAGAAACAGGGCACCATTCGAGTGTGTGTTGATTATCAGGTTGTGAATCATGCATGTCCAAAGGAAAATTATCCCACCTCGTTTATTGACCATATTTTTTATGATTTCACTAGCTAAAAATTTTATTCATTTATGAATGGATTTTTGGGCTATAATCAAATCAACATACTCCCAGTGGACCAAACTAAAACTAATTTTTTTTCCCTAAGGCACTTTCGCCTATAGGAAACTCCCATTTGGTTTAAATACTGTTGGGGCAAAGTTTCAACATGCCATGGATTATGCGTTTCATGATATAAAACACTTTGTTCAACAATATTTGGATGACCTCCCTGCTCACTCAAAACATCAAACTAATCACCTGATGTATCTTTGGGTTATTTTCCTTCATCGTAGACATTATATCATTCGACTTAACCCACAAAAATGTGTGTTTTGTGTAATTTTTGGTCAAATCTTGGTTTTCGTCATATCGAAACAAGAAATTCATATCAATCCATTGAAAGTACAGGAAATTTTTGATTTTCCTACACCTTCTTCTTTTGTTTAGTTACAAAGACTCTAATGGAAAGCCAACTTTCTATAAATATTTATCCTTAATTATGTTTAACTGACCAAGGGATTTACTCACTTGCTTAAAAAATGGGTTCGCTTCCATTGGGACTAGGTAGCTCAAAAAGCATTTGATTCCCTAAAAGATGTTCTGATTCGAGCATCTCTTCTATACCCCCCTGACTATGAGCAAAATTATTTCCTATACCTTGCTACTGGCATTTCTACTATAGCAATGGTATTGGTCCAAGAAGATGATTCAGGGACTGAACACCCCATTTAATATCTAAGTTAGAATATTAATGATATTGAGATCCAATCTTCTCGTGTAGAAAAGTTACCTTTAGCGGTCGTTCCCATCCAAATATTTCACCATTACATCATGTTTCGCAAAACTATGGTCGTTTTAGATTTCATTCCTATGACATACATATTGTCACGTTGATTTTTGGGGCCAAAGTACTTGAAATGCATTGTCATCTTACGAGAATTCAACCTAGAGTTCATCAAATCCAAGTCAAAGAAATCCTTAGTTTTCACGGAACTAATGTGCGATCTCCCTTCCCATGATTCAGAATCTAAATCTGAAGATTCTATTCCCAATGAATCATTGTTTCTAATCTCATCATTTGACCCGTGGTATGGATATTTCCTGATTTATCTCCAGACCCATACTTTCCGGTCCAAAACCTCTCGCTCAGAGCAACGACGTATTTGTTACCAAGCCCGAAATTACATCATTATCAGTGACACTCTTTACCGTCGTGGTATCGATACAATCTTATGAAGGTGCCTCTCATTAGAGGAGGCCAAGAAAGTATTAAATGAATTCCACTTAGGGGCATGTGGTGGAAATTTATCCAGTTATGCTACTGCCCATAAAATTTGACGTGTTGGTTAATTCTAGCCTTCCATCATTCAAGATTGCATCCTCGCTATCTAGAAGTGTCACACGTGCCAGGTATTTGATTGTAAGACACATTCTCTGCCTACTTATTGCATCCTGTTATCACTATTTATCCATTTTCAAAATCGGGTATCACCTTTATGACATGTAACCCTCACTCGATCGAGGGGCATGGTTATGTTATTGTCGTTGTTGACTAATTTACTAAGTGGGCCAAGGTGATGCCTACATTCAACAACACTGGTGAAATAGTTTGATACTTCTTTTTCAACCACGTCATTGCACAGTTTGGTGTTCCACAACAAATAGGTATGGATCATGGAAAACATTTATGGAACCATATGATGAATGAACTAATTTCTAAGATGGTACTTTCTCATGAAAGTTCCACTCCCTACTGTCCTCAAGATAATGGATAGGTTGAGGCCATCAACAGATTTCTTAAGATGAGGCTTCAACACATGGTAGGGGTCCATAAATAACACTGGCATTTGATTATTTATGCTTCTTTGTGGGCATACCAAACCTCCGGTAGGAGGACTACCGAATTCACACCCTTTCAGTCAGTGTATGGTATAAAAGTTATCCTCCCAATTGAATGTGAAATTCCATCATTGAAACTAGCTATCAAACTTCTTCTTTCCACTTCTGTAGAGGAGGAGAGTCTTTTACATATGACTTGGTTAGATGAAACCTGACGCGATGCTCCTATAGCTAACTAAGCTCATAAAAGATGCATAAAGGCGAGTATGACAAGAGTGTCAAGCCTCATTTCTTCTTGGAAGGATATATTTTCTTATTATATGACCAGGAGTCTGATAAGTTGGGTGCAAGAAATTTTCAACCCATGTGGCTAGGTCCATGCATTGTTAAGTGAGTCCTTGCAAAAGGGACCTACAAGTTAGTAGATTTTCATGGAGTTCCTTGGCACAGCCTCGAAATGTGTTGTACTTCAACAAATACTATGCTTGATCTCAAAGTGTAGCTTTCAATGTGTACATACTATCTATAGGTGTGTTGAATGTGTTTGCAATGTGTCTTTTTAGAGTTTTACATGGTTTATGTTGATTCCCTTTTATTTTTGGTTTGAAAATGCCAGTATCTCTTGAAACGTTTAATGATTATTATTGGGCTGTGTTATATTCTTTCCACGACTAGCCGACGTAGTTAACGAGGGGGTTAGACGGGGGGTGGAGCCACCCTTCGTTGCGCCGATTGAGTAGCGAAGGGGGGTCACAGGGGGTTTAAGGCGTACCTGTAACCCCACTTTATGGGGTCTGGGTAGCGCCCCAGAAAATTTTGGTTTTCGACCATATGTTAGGTTGGGCGGACCCACCTATGGTTTTGTGCATGAATTTTGCACATGTTTTTTGGACGCGATGGTTTTTCGGTCCATGTTATTGGATTGCTTTGGCATGTATAAATATGTATTGTAACATTGAAAGGAAAATAATGAAAAATCAAGCTAGTAGTCACAATTTTGGGATCCATGAGAAAATCTCTGTGGATATGTGTTTTATGTGTTATGCTCTCACATTGTTTATTTTCTGTGTTTTAGAATTCGTATGCAGGTAATTTCTGTACGGGGTTAAAACCTATATTTGGTATAGGAGTTGTTTTGGCTTCAAGGGGACGCCTTTGTTGCTGAGGGGTTTTGCTCGGGCCTGTGGTAGACCCTGTTCAGTGGGAGATCTGTGAGATCGATTCTAGTGGTGAAAGAAGATGGTGACCAGTGGAAAGATGGAGATCAAGAAATTTAATGGTCAGAGTTTTAAGTTGTGGAAACTCAAGATGGAGGATCTGTTAGTGGAGAAAGATTAGTGGGTCACGGTAGATCTAAGTACTAAACCAACGAGTGTCCGATGAAGAATGGAAGAAGTTGGATCGGAAGGCAAAGAGCACAATACGATTGTGTGTCTCAGATTCAGTATTTCTGAATGTATCAGGGGAAGCTACGACGAAGTCTTTGTGGGACAAGTTAGGGACTTTGTACCAATCTAAGTCTCTAGTGAATAAACTGTTCCTGTGCGAAAAAGTTTTATAACCTGAGGATGAAAGATGGAGACTCAGTGACAGAGAATCTAAATGCATTTAATATTGTGGTAAGTTAGTTAGCATCTGTGGATATTAAAATTTCAGATGAAGATAAGTGCATCAGTTTGTTGTGTTCTCTACCAGATTCGTGGGATAGTTTAGTTATTGCAATAGGTAGCAATGCAACTGCATTGCAGTTTGATGAAATAGTCTCATCCTTGCTGATGGAGGAGATGAGATGGAAAAATATGGAGAGCCGGAATGGTGATGCCTTGTCTGTACGAGGACGGTCCCAGAACAGAAACAAAAATAAGTCATCGAGTGGGAGATCTAAATCTCTAGGAAAACCTGTAAAGGTGGTGTTCTGGAAATGCGGAAAGGAAGGGTACTTCAAAAGGGACTGTAAATCTAAAGCTCTTGATAAAGGAAAGGGATCTAATGATGTTCCTTCTACAGAGGCGAAAGCCACCTCAAATGAAGGTGGGGATGTGTACTTGGCTTCTTCAAGTACACATGTAGATCATGAGGCATGGTTGATTGACTCAGGTGCATCCTTTCACTTCACT
>APFE030776128.1:65481-86816 GCA_000404065.3 Pinus taeda
ACCTATGGTTTTGTGCATGATTTTCGCACATGTTTTTTGGACACAATGGTTTTCGGTCCATGGTATTGGATGCTTCGGTATGTATAAATATGTATTATAACATTGAAAGGAACAATAATGAAAAATCAAGCTGGTAGTCCTAGTTTTGGGATCCAAGGGAAAATCTTTGTGTATATGTGTTATTCTCTCACATTGTTTATTTTCTGTGTTTTAAAATTCGTATGCAGGTAATTTATGTACTGGGTTAAAACCTACACCTTTTACTTACATCAGCCACCATTCCCACCACTGGGATTTTGGTGATGAGGGTTGTGTGTCCCTACGAGTAGCCAAATGCCTCGGAAACCCTAGAATGGAATCGTAGAGCTACTTGTAGGCTTGTCATGGGTTCTAGCATTGTTGGCATGTAATGAATGAGATGGAAAACTCTTGGAAGCTCACACCAAGTTCATGATAAGTAATGGGCATTGGAGCACCTATGTTGCCATGTGAGGAATTCCCTACTCACGGGTAGGGAAGGCCCATGGGCTAGAAACCCATTCATGAAAATATCACCCAATCTCAAGAGGGGTGGCATCCTTGAGCGCACTAATAAACCCTTAGCATCAACATCAAATATTGAGCTTGATCTGGAAGTTTTCCATACCTCTGAAGCAAAGCCATAGCTAAAAAAATTGGCTTGGAGGAGACTGTGTAGCAATAGGTCCCTGGGGGTGATCACAGAGGTCCCCTTCTACTTCATTGCTTGAGGCAACGCCGAAGTTCCCTAACTTGGACATAACAGATTGGTGAGGGACATGGATATGTTGCAGTGTAGAGGAGCGAAGCTCTAACCTTATATAATCGATTGGATAAGCCTAATCCTCTATGGATTAGAACCCTAGACAGAATGGATTCCTAATGGAGGAGACAAATTATCCTTGCACATGATTAGCCAAGATGAGTTTTGAAGTGGCCCAAAAGGTTTACCCTAGAGGGACGTTGAAGGGAGCAGTGAGAAACAACCGAGAGGAAATCAGTTAAGATAAGCTAGTGGCCATGCCATCCTCGAAGCTATGTGATTTGTTAAAGGTGGCCCCACTGACAAGTCATGTCATTAACTCCAAGTCGTAGCCTTCAATAAGATGTGTAGGTTAATAGGAGTGGAATGAGTAGGGTGGGATGACATGACATACTACATATGCCAGCGGTGTTACTATTGGTGGGTGGGTTGGTCCACAACTCACGTAAGCCTGGGACACCACTAAAGACACAAGCAAAGGAGACAGGGAGGACGCCATTCTGGCAGGTACACCCCTTGAATATTTCAAATGAGACACAAGTGGTAAGCGTCGGCAAGGATTAGAGCAGGTGGAGCCCACCCGAATATAATAACCCGGAGGAAATCACCCGATGTGATAAAAATGGGTGTACATGGTTAAACATCAGGATGTGAGTGTCAGGTCATGTATGAAAGCACGTGCTAATGGGAATGCATCAAGCCCCCACATAACATGTCACTCCTCCAGGCTCATTCCTGAGGAATGTAAAGGGAGGCAAGGTGGAAATGTCGAGAGATGGGCGTCGAGCCAGACGACAACATTTCGGCAGGCCTCGATTTGGTAGTTGTGTTAGGCCTTGGTGTCACACCCATACACCAATGGTTTCTTCTAACCACAAATAGGATGGTGTGACACCACTGAACTTTTTCATTTTCCACTACATAAGCTCACAGAATATGCCTACTCAACACTTAATCAATTTTATCGTCAGTGTTATCATGCAATGGAAGTTACTTCAATTATCTTCAATCAATTATCTTTATGCCACAGAATAAAACATAACTCATCAGTGTACACACATATCATAAATGAGGGGCAAATCCTCAAAGTAAGTATGCCCAATAATATAATTTCTGCAAATATATTTTTACAATTTACATGTATTTTACAGTTCGTCTAGCCTAGACGATTTGACCTGCACACTTTATACAAACTTGTGCACCCACCCATCACTACCAAAGTTAATTTTGTGTCACCCACAGTGGATTGTAGTGTCACACCTTTCCTGAATGAATTATCTTCAACTCTCGGGTTAGCTGTAGTTGCATTGAGTCAACTGTTGCGACCTCGGGTTTGCTATAATGACCTCGGCCTTGGCTACCTGCAACACTACTCGTTCAACCTGAAACTTGATATAATGTCTATCCATTACCTGTGGAGCATGCTCATAGTGCAACCTACTTGCATTTCTCTCATTCACGATGGTCATCTCTTGCCACTGGTTTACCACACTATGGCCTACTTGACCCAGCTTGCAATTCCACCCACCTGCAGAAACCCCAAATACCTTCTTGCACAAATAGTCATGCGACCTGACCAACAAGCCTCACCTCCGCCCCTACGCCACACATCTTCTCCTTCCTTTGCACTTTTATTGTGTGCTACTTGTAACACCGTCTTCCCACACCTACCCAAGTAACTAGCCAACCAAGGTAAACATGCGACAAGAGGCTACTATGATTGGTTCCGACCTCCTTTGTGACCTTAAGGAAGTGGAATCAATGGAACCATCACACACGTTCATCCAACATCAACTTTAGGACCCAAAAAAACCAATCCAACACTTCAGATAACTTGCCCTTGAGTCCTATTGAAGTTTTAACCATCTTAGGCCTCATTCGCTCTCATGTTATAGGCATGACATCGTCCAGAAACCCAAATTCGCTCTCACAAACTTGCTTTCCAACGACTAGAGAATAAATTTGTCAGTGCTATGTCATCGAATCCAAGACTTTTTCAGGCCCAGAGCCCAGGTCACTACCCATAATGGAATAATAACTTAGCAATAGGGAAACAATGATGCAAAAGAAATAAGTTGAACAAGACCTTAATTGGATCTCTACTAGCCATGACAGATGTTTCATGAAACATATCATCAATATGTAACCTAAATGTGTGGACAACATAATTAAGTATAGAGATTTCATATTTATCTGAGAATCATTATGAACCATTTTTCCCTCATGCCATTTGTTGTATTATCAGCTATTAAGCCATAGATACATTATCCATTCATTTACAAGTAAAAACATGCTGAGAGCCATATATAGTTGTTGTCACAAAATATTGATGTAACCAACATAATAGGGACAAAAATATCATCAACATATCAGCCATAAAATCCACATATACATCATTACATTTACACATGAAAATAAAGGGAAGGAATTTCTAATTAGTGAATGCAATAAACCAATTGAAGATGGGACTACCATGTTCCACCCAACCATAGAATGGCTGAGCCAAATATCTCTTCATCCATTCACCCCCATGCCATATTCCAATCATGAATGTGGGACTCAAACCAAAAGAACCAACCATGGCATACCAAGGCTAAACCACTTCACCCTCATCAATAGAAACACAAATTTACCGTAATCCATCTTGGATCACTAGGCCAACATAATGATCACATCATAATAGGATTTATCGTGATCTCCACCCAATCACTAGGCCAAACAAGCATGGATTCCGTTGGATTTCTCCGCCTACACAGTGAGGAATTTTCCTGCCTCCTAGTCTCTCAAGCTTTACTGCAATCCAAACCTAGATCACTAGGCCCTAAACCGACACCCACGCTCCAAGATTTACTGCATATCCCAAACTTGGGATTACTAGGCCCAATGGAGAGCAAACCACCTCTTGGTTTTATCGTATATCCTGCCATTCACAGGCAAGGATTCCTAGGCCCACCGAGGCAACACAATCCTGGCTTTACCGCAACCCACAGTCTAGCTCAGGGGTCACTAGGCCAATGGCTTTATCATGATCCATAATCTAGTTCAGGGACCACTAAGCCATGGGCTCTATCATTCGGAGACCCACCCCACTCAGCCTCGAATCAATTCGGCAATCCATCTCAATAAAATATGAGAACCCTATCACACCATTTTATCTGGAAATGGCAAGGCTAGGTTTAAAACATTGTTACACTTGGAAAAGCCCATCCCACAGTAGCAAAAGAACCACATGAAACACCATGCATGCCAAATCTAGCAAGGAAAATACACATGCAAATTGATACCTATAATGAATCCTATTGTAGCTACTTGATCCTACCTTTCCTTGGTTCATCTTTGGTTCCTCTTGCCTTCTTTGCCTTTCTTGCTCCAATCTCAAAATTGCTCCAAGAAAACTCTAAGTGTCCAAAAGTGAGTGAGAGAGAGAGAGAGAGAGAGAGAGAGAGAGAGAGAGAGAGAGAGAATAATGAGAGAGCTCCAAACCTCAACTACAAAAGGTTACTAACTGATCCTAAAAATCCTTTTTATGAATGAGGCCTCTATTTTCCTTATTTTCCATTATTTTCCTTCAATTTCCTCCTCACATGCAACTTGTGACCTTTCACCTCCCTTTTCTCCTAATTTCCATTATTTTCATAAATAATTGTGCCAAAAAGGTCATTTTTCCTTTCCAAAGCCTTAGCCATTGCATTTTCCAATTTCCTTAGCCATAATAAACCAAATGAACACCCACTAGGATGTCTTGCCCAACATTCAGCTTCGAATATGTTTCCCATCAACTGTGGTTATTATTTTTTCCTTTATTAACTTTTATTACATGGAATTTTCACCCAGGGCTGTTATAGAACCCCCCCCCCCCCCCTTTGGGAACACCATCCTCAATGTTAGACCACATCAAGACCTCAACATAACTCCTGAACAACAAACATACTACCCATGGAGCTTTATAACATAGCTCGATGTAGTATTTACAATGATCACCCTGCTGAAAAGAAAACCAACATCATAACAACATAATAACATGACATCATAATGACATGACACCCATACCGCTTATTCAATCTTTATAACTTAGCTCATTGTGGTATTTACATCCATATACATATGTACATATAGCAAAATCATCAAAACATATACCATAACATATACCAAATCATATACCAAAATCACATTAAAACACCAAGCCAACACTGCTTTGCTTGAAATGGAAAACAAGGAAGGATACACAGCCTGCATCTAATCATCCATCTCCCATGTAGCTTCATCGGGCCCAAAGGGCTTCCACTACACTTTAACTTTCTCGATTGCTTGGTTCAAGAGAATGAGCACCTTTTTCTGCAATATACATTGAGGCTTCGACTAGAATTCTCCGTTTAACGCCACCTGTAATACAGACCAATCAATCACATGATCAACATCTTTAACATACTTCTTAAGTAATGATACATGGAAATCATCATGGAACTTCACTGTCGGAGTCAGTGCAAGTCGATAGGCTATTGGCCCAATCCTCTTGATGATACTGAAGGGTCCACAAAACCATGGTGCCATCTTGGCACATGATCCAATCTACAAGGGGCTCTTCTTCAGTTTGATGTGCAAGTACACCTATTGCCCAACCTAGAACTCCTTGGACAAAATTTTCTGATCTGCATAAATTTTGTACCTATCCTGTGTTTCCTTTAGATTTTTCTTGATCACTTGCATTTCCTATTCCATGTCTTTGAACATATCTGGTCCAATCAACACCTTGTTAACTGGATTACTCTAGTTGATGGGAGTGTTGAAACTCTGCCCATGCAATGCCTCAAAAAGGCTCATCCTCAATGATTCATGATACCCATTGTTGTACAAAAACTCAACCAAGGGGTAATACTCTTCTCACTTTCGCTATTAATGCATCACATATATCCTTGACATGTCCTCCAATATCATGTTGACTCTCTCCCTTTGTTCATCTGTATATGGATGATAAGTTTTATTGCAGGCCAACACTGTGCCCAAATCTGTAAATAACTCCTTCCGAAACTTGGAAGTGAACTTCGCATCCCTGTCTAACACAATATTCTTCAGAACAACATGCAATCTCACCACATCTCTAATGAATATCTATGCCACATCATTAGCTGAGAATGTAGACTTCACTAGAATGAAGTTTGTAACATTTCAACTTGTCCACAACAACAATGATGGAATCATTTTGTCTCACTCTCCTCGGAAACCTTGTGATGAAGTCCATCGAAATTACCTCCCATTTCCACTATGGAATAGCGATCGACTATAGCAATCCACCTAAATATTTACACCCTACCTTCACACGCTGAAAATCAAAACACCTAGCCACAAACTTTGCTACATCCCTCTTTAGATTCCGTCAATAGTAATATCTCTTCATTGTTTTCAGTGTCTTCTAATAACTTGGGTGACCCGAGTACAGCTTCGCATAAAACTCTCTCAAGATCACCTTCTTCAGCTCGCTGCTATCTAGAAAATATATCCTGTCTCTGAATCTGACCAATCCATACCCTATGCACCTATACCTGTGCCTGTACCTATACTACCATCTGTACCTATACCACTACATGTACCTGCACAGGTACCTGTACTACCACTTGTACCAATACCAGTACCAGTACCTTGCTACAACCTGTACACAATCTCCATATACCTAACATCTTGCTGATGTGCCTACAAGATCCTATCCTATAGATTTGTGCCATAGGAGCTCATAACTTCCAAGTGATGTACTTGTATTCGCCTGCTAAGAGCATATTCCAACTTCTTCTCTGATGTACTTGATCTTGAAATCAAACTCACATATCGTGGCCAAACATCTAGCTTGTTGGGTGTTCAAATTCATTTGGTCAAAAAATATCTCAACCCAATATAATCACTCATAAGTAAAAACATCCTGCCAAGAATATAGCATCTCCACATCTTCAATGCATGTATGATCACTGCTAACTCAAGATCATGTGTTAGGTAGTTCTGCTTGTTCTCGTTTAGATTCCATGACTCATAACATACCACTTGTCCATCCTATATAACAACCCCACCAAATCTTCTTTTGCAAGCATCTATGAACACTACGAAATCTTTGTCCGAATTTGCAATTTGTAGCACTAGGGCATGTGTGAAAAACTACTTTGACTCCTCAAACCTAGCCTCACACTCCTCTATCCATTCAAACTTCTTACCTTTCCTCTGCAATGATGTAATAGGATAAGCAATCTGTGAGAAGTTCCTGATGAACCTCCCATAATAGCCTGCCAAACCCATGAATGATCTCACCTCATCCACATTCTTAGGAGATACCCATTCCATTATGGCTCTTATCTTTTCTAGATCTACTCCAATGCCTTCCTTGGAGACAATATGTACCAAGTAGTGTATCTCACTCTGAAAAAAACCACACTTTCTGAGCTTAGCATACAACTGGTGCTCTCTAAACAACCTCAACATTTTTGCTAAATGCTCGACATTCTCTTCCTCAGTTTTAGAATATACCAATATGTCATCAATGAACACAATAATAAACTTATCGAAATATAGATGCAACACACTATTCATCAAGCACGTAAATGTATCTTGAGCATTAGTTAAGCGAAATAGAATTACGACAAACTCATAATGCCCACACCTGGTTCGAAAAGCTATCTTATAATTTTCTTCTTCTTTGATGCATACCTAATGGTATCCAAATCTCAAGTCGATCCTCGAGAACACTCCTACTCCCTTTAGCTGATCGAACAAGTCATTAATCCTCGGCAACGGATAGTTGTTCCTGATGGTCACTTTGTACAACTTCCTGTAGTCAATGCATAATCTGAGAGTTCCATCTTCTTCTTCAAAAATAAGACCAATGCACCCCAAGGTGATACACTTGGCCTAATGTATCCCTTTTCCAACATTTCCTTCAGCTGTAGCTTTAAATCAACTAACTCAGGTGTGCTCATCCTGTAAGGTGCTTTTGATGCTGGAGCTACCACTAGCACTAACTCAATAGAAAATTCTACCTCCTTGTGAGGTGGTGTTGTGCTATTCAACAAACCCCCATTTATTGATTTAATAGCTAATGTTCCATTAGTTAATGAGGACCCTTTATAAAAAAACCTCCAAGAAAGATTTATCACTTAAGAGCTTTCTTTTGAACTTTTAGAAATAAATCAAGATATCAAGCGAAAACCCTCTAAGACTAGCAATTCTCGCCTTTTCGCATATTTCTGGACCAAGTGTGTTGAAGGGTTAATTGACAAACAAAATATGCCAATTGCGATAGAAAAAATCATTCATTTAACTTAGATATCATTGGAATTTTCATTCAAAGCTAAGACTTAAGGCATTTCCTATAAAATGAAGCGCTTATCGCAATCACATATCAACATTCACAAAGGATGCAACTCACAAAGCATGTCATAACATGTGAGATGCAATATTGCGATAGAACGAGTCAACCTTATCGCATCACGTCAATTTACTTAATGTAACAGTGAATGTAACAATTATGAATGTAACAATTATGAACTGGGTTCAAATTGTATCAGACAATTTGGCAAAGGCCATTATATAATATAGAAGGAAAATAAGTTCTTCTTCAAGGATTTTTCCCCCTTTATTCATGAGTGCTTTTGTTATGGATGCAATAAGTTTTTGTTCTCAATTTCCCAATATGGGATGGAAGTGGACTATACAGAACCCACTTCCCATCCATATATACCATAAAATTTTGTGGGAATCTCAATTCCACCCCCATTTTTATAAAATATGTCAAGGGGTTATGCTACCCATTCATAGAGCAGTGTACGACAGAACCACCCCTAGGTTTTCTAAAGAGGTCGAAGTAGATATCTTGCCAATAGCCAGATGGTTTAGGGAAGAGACATTCACCTATCAGAGTTTTTGGGAGCATTGCTTCACCGCATGTCCTCCCATATTATGTCCCCGACAAACTAATGGCCAAAGAAATAGCCTACCAAACAGCAGGGGAAGGCGGATTAAGCAGATGATTGAAAGAGAAGAAGACGGCCATTTGGCCTACATTCCAATTACAACGTGGTGCTTTTACACTACACGATTATGGACATGCATTAAAATAAGAAGAGATTATTACGTCTATGAAATTAGCTACAGTTCTAGGGAGGAGATATGACCCAAATGGCATTGTTAAGGAATTTACTACTATGGTAAAAGTAAAACATTTCACCCATGAAGAAGACACCTTTGATGACCTCTTCCTACATGCAGAAAAATTTTCACAAGTTTTTCATATGGCATCACTACTTTTGACCCCGAAAGATGTTAAGGATTTCCATGTGTATAGGAAAAAGAGATTATTAAAGGTCCCATTGGACCTACTGTAGATTGAACCAATAAGGGAACCAACTCCCAGCGTAAACTTGGAGGGAAGATCCAAAGAAAACTCTGAAGAAGAAACCCAAGAGACGTCGGATCATGAGTTAGAGCACTGAGAGAAGCAGTCTCAAAATGAGGGAGGAAACACAAATAAAGAGTATGAAAAAGGCACAACTAAAAGTACAGAGGAGACGAATGAGCAGGCCTTAGCAAAGAAACAAGCAAAGGTTGCTTCTACTTAAACTCAGTGAGGTAAAGCTCCAATCATTGAACTGCAACAAGAATGGGAGTAGTTCGATAAAAGGCTCCACATAGACAAACCCTGAGAAAAGATATGAAATTAAAACTCCCAAGCAAACCCAGCATAAGGAAATTCTAGAAACAATAGGGGAATGAGCTACGAGCACTCAGGAAATTGAGATCATTCCTGTTATTCCTACTTTAGAGATTGTCTTAAGAATTGAGGAAATACCTCTGTTAGATGTATTCTACAGTCCTACCCACAAGGCTATAGTCAGAAGACAAAGGAAGAAAAGGAAACTGGACACCATGGCTGTTACAACTCCAAAAAATGAACCAATGGATATCGTATGGAAGGAATCGCCCATTGACTTGTTTGAGAATCTCAGAAAGCTATCGAAATTCATAGGAACCTATTCCACAATGACCATCGACAAGGCGACAAAGGTAAAAATGTTGCTGAAGGAAAAAGAACATAAAATTTTACTGTTAGAACAACAATTATCCCAAGAAAATCCAATCAACAAGTAGAATTACAAGTAGATGAGCTCCAAAGAGAATTCGAATAGATGAAGATACAACACCAAGACAGCTTAGTAGAAAAGGATTCATAGATACAAGCCGTGATAGATAAATTTAACGATAATCCACAAATCGATGAATTCATCAAACAAGCACTGAGCCTCAATTCCTTACTAATGTAGCAAAAGGAAGTATTTTGCCAGAAAATATTGCAAATAAATCCTTATTGCGAGACCTATGATAAATTAACAAAATAAGTTATTGATATGAGGTTTGAGTATGAAGAAATCCACAAAAGGGTTCATGAGTTTATCACCTGGAAAGAGTCAAAGGATGGGAGAAAGGCTGACCTACCAAAGCTGGAAGAATCTCATAAATATATTATTGTTCACAGATTGGGATTATCGGTTGAAACATGCAAAAAGGGAAACAACAATAGCAACGATAGAAAAAAACATCATAATACCATTAACAAAAATATTCATGGCACAAATATTTTCAAGGAGTGTGTACCAGGGTTCCTTTTGAATGTCAAACAACTAGAGTAGTAGTGGAAATAGGCAGCACATGAAAAGGTGGAGGCAATCAAATAGTTAAACAAGCTAAATTAGGAAGCGTATTAACAGTTTCTAGTAAAACCACACAGTCAGTGGATGACTCTGAGATGTTTAACAACCTATACACAAAATATGGTTCCAACATTGATAGATGCTGTATTTGCTGGGCAGTTAAAATCTGCAATTGGCCAACCACCTCAGCTCAAGCTAATGACTGATATTTGCGACCTTAGAGATCAAGTTCAAAGAAGTTAGTCATTAATTTATTTTTCTTTAGTTTTATTTTTGCATATTCCGAGGAAGGTTGTTTGAAACCTCAACTATTTTTCTAATAATCTATTTTAAAACATATAGTTTAGTATTTAAATCCTTCTCATGCATTTAGAGAGGGGTCGAGAAATTTGATCAAAAACACTTTTCAAGACGTTACACTTTTGTACTTTTGAGGAGGTTTTGATAAAATGAATGGAACAAGATCTATTTTTCTTTACATATCTAGCATGTTCTACTGAACTGCACTTTTGTACTCTTAGAATGTATTGGATTGAATGAGATTGGGTCAATATTGATGAAGCACATGAGCAAGACTTATCATATATGGTACCTTTTCTGTATGATTATGTTTTATTGATGTATAAAGCAATAATTCTTCTTTCAATTGTTTTTTGTATCAAACTTAGAACTAGAGTTTCACCCTATTGCACTTTTGTATGATGTTAGCTCTGATTCCATTTTAAATACATGAACAATTTTTATATGCGAAATATTTCTCAAAATTGTTTTGTCTAACTATTTATCCAAAACAATTATATTTAAACAATTTCATTTCTTTTGGCAGTTGAATGATCTTTATTACCAATTTCTGTCAGACATAATTGTTGATCTCATATCATATTCTATTCCTAGGTATATTATAGTTAGATAATGCTATATTAAAGAGATATGCATGTGTTTAGTAGTTAGATTAGATTAAACTTAGCTCAGTCATTTCTCATTACATATTATATCATCCCACCAAAATGATCAAATCTCTCTAGGAAACTGGTCCCATTATCTCCAGTCAGAGCCACTATACCAATCGGAAAAGGAGCTTCTTTTAAGGTCCGGACCGGGTGGTTTTTCCCCATGTTGTCATAGCGATTTTCAAGGCTTCAACATTTTGGAACTAGAAGGAGGGCCTGAATATGAATGGCAAGTAAATCTAAATCAGCAAACCATTCTAAGAGTAAAACTCCCTCACCATCACCTCCAACTTCTCGGTCGCATTCTAAATCCCCAAATCGAGGCGTGAAGTTATAAAGAAATCCTTACAATCCACTACTATGATTCCAAATAAATCAGATCAATCTTCTTCTACATAAACTCTTGAAGTTCAGTCTTTAATCCATAAACTGCAGGGGATTTCTTTATCTCAAGAAGAATTTGAGTTATCCCAAGCTAGTGTTTCTTCTCAGTTTCCTTCCTCTAAAAGGTTAACTAGATCACAAAGAAAAAAATTTGGGATCCCCCCATTTAAATTCCCTCTACCAGTGATGAGGTCCAAAATGAATGGTACATTTATGCTCTTCCCTCAAATGCAGCTATTTTTGTCGATAGGGCTGCCAAACCAACTTTGGTAGAAAACATGAAAGAAGCCATAGCTGTAGAAAAATGAATTTTAGCTTTAGAGAAAAAGAATACATTAGAAGATAAAAAATCTAAGAAGGTAACCTTTAGGGACGAATCTAAGAAAAAAGCACCTAAAGCTCCTTTTGATCTTGAAGGACTACAAAAGGTCCTTAAAACTATGTCTAATGAAATGGTCGACATTAAAAAATAGGTAGCTAAGACTTCTTCAACGAAAGCTTACAGACCTTACAAAAGAAATCCTTCCTTTGATCCTAAGCCTCCAAGTACAATATCAAATGCTGAATCTATTGTGGATGAAGAATAAATCTCAACGGCTGAAGAACAAGCTGATGACGAAGAAGTGGTTGAATTACAAGGTGTGGAGTACTAGAGAAGGTATGTTTTTGGTGATTATTTCAGCATATTTTTATTAAAACTTACAAAACTTTTGCATCATGAACTAGGTAGATAATAAGGAATTGTGACAACATGTGTAAAAGTGATATGGAAAACGAAAATACTGACAATTGTCATTTTCTTAGGCAGAAAGAAGGAAAAACAAAGGATTGTCGTTCCAAAGGAAAGGACGAAGCCAGATTAACTGTTGTCCCTTTGGCGGGGAAATGCACGCAAACAAGGCAAACCAAATCAAAGCGTATCAGCCAAGGAGAGCAGATGGAGATGTCGGCTCGGCTCAAGAAAGTAAAGAAATAGCTGAGAGTGAACAGTTTGGCAAATCCCTCAGGATCCTGTGATCTTGAGGGATCGCTACTTTAACTATTTTTTGTACTTGGACATATCCTCCTTTGCCAATATAAAAAGGGGCAACAATGTTAGCCTAGGGGGATCGGTTATGTTTTTATGTAATTTCTCTTAAAATTAAGACTTTGATCATCGACTCTCGTTGAGAAGTGATCCACTGTAATTCTGGTTTATGCATTAATACAAAATTGGTTGCTATTTCATCTGTGATTTTGGAATAACTTCAAGTGGTGTACCCCTGGAGGCTAAGGGCCCGACCCTGGAGGAACACTTGCTCCTGTACTATTACTTTTGGTTTATGTGTGGTTTTGCTTACCAGCTTTATTCTGTAATCTGATATGTTCTACTATTTTACTTCACAACTCTGTTATAGTTGATTCGTTAAGTGATATCATTTCTTGAGACAGGGACATCATAACTCTGCAGCGCATTGTTGTTTCTTTAAATACTGATATTGCTGGTCTTTACAGAATACTATTGCTGTTCCATTACAGAGTATCTGTGTTATGCATTTATCATTTGGTATTATTGAACTTATCTTAGAAATTATATTTCCTTACGATTGATTGAGTCGATGAATATTGCTGTTCCACTTCAAAATGCAATCGTGTTGTTTATAACTAACATTTGTAGTTGAATTACCCAGATCAGATTACTATTGAGGTGTGTTGTGTGTGAAGTTATTGTTTGATTTTTAGTGCTATTCCATATTCCATCACTAATCAATGCTGTTCTATTTCTGTGTGTTGTTCAATTCATCCTTAGAGACAGAGGATTTCCATTTGATTTCTGTAGGATATGATCGCATTTGCTTTTGTAGATTAAGGCGTTGTTGCTTCTTAAACTTAATTTCCATTACAGTTTCCGATTTGCTGTTCCATTTCTTAGTTGTTGTTCCATTTCATATTTTCTGTTCTATTTCTTATCATTTGCGTTATTTTTGCTTTGGTGTGAAGAACGGTCTGAGACTATAATGGGCATTGACATTTGCTGTCTGGTCCCCAGATTGACGATCTGTTCCTTGATTACTTTTGGACATTAGTTTCTAAAGTGATGAGTTATTGTTACTGGACCCTTGACTGATACATTGCTTATTTTTCCGAGTGAATGACTTAGGCTTCAAGATATTTTGCTATAAGTAGATTTCCTTTCCAGCATCCGTTTACTCTTGTATTTTCTTAAGCACTGTACTACTAGCATTACTCTGGCAAATGTGAGCCTCATACTGAGACACTCTTTGAAATAACAAAACATTCCTGGATTGACAAATTAATGTGAGGTAATTAGAGGTGAAAGAGACCCTTCTTACGACTCCACAATTTGGCACCGTTTCCGAGGAAAGAGTGTAGCCATTTGTTTTTTTCAGACTAGTGTAAGATCCTACTAGGGAGGAATTGGGTTTTAAAAACGTGTTAGCTTCCTGCTGCAGCAGGTTATCCATATCTCATGATTGGAATTTTACAGGCCAAATATGTCGTACTTTTCTTGCTGTAATGCTCCATATTTACTCAACAGTCTCCAAGTGAAGAAGGCTACTTCAAGCTCATTCAATTGCCTTCCAAATTTTGTAAAGTTATCCTAGTATCACCATTTTTTAGTTAAAGGGAGGTCCAAACAGCTTAATCTTGGTCTCCCTAGGTTTAAATTTCCTGTTTTAGAATATAGAGAATGTAAATCTGTCCAAACACCTTAATCTTGGCAGATTCTTTGATAGGTAGAGAAGCAGAGGAGCCCAACAGTTTAATCTGGGCCCTGGAAGAAATAAGGGTAGTATGTAGATAGGAAAGCATCAAAAGAAAAATGAATGATGGGTTTGCAAGTCTAAGTGCACCCCAAACAAAAGAAGAGAAAATGCTAGGCAAGTAGGCTGGGTAGGTAGTTCTAAGGTTGCTGAATCCTAATTGCTGACCAGTGCCATATTTTCAGGTGTCATCTCATTCAGGACACAATCAGCAATAATTTCTATGCAAAAAGCTCAAAAGAGGTATAGCTAATTCCCCTTCTCTGTTTTCCCCAATCATTAACTAACTTCCCCAAAAGAGGTCAAGATCTACTTGACACCTCTTAAGTTCCATCATCTTCATAACACTGGCTTGAGTAATGATCTGCTTTACTCAAAGTTGTTCCATACTTTCTCTTAAGCATGGTCCCACCCCCTTATAATAGCCTAAGGTCTCCTAAACTTAGCGCTTTCTTACCACCTCCATATTAACCGCTAACATTATTATTTAGATCCCTATTCTTCCCATCCCCTCATTAATATTAAGTAAAATCCCCCTACGTAATATCCCTCCCCCTGGTTGAAAAATAACCATAAGTACCCCCGAGAATTGCTCAGTTTATTTGAAACTTAGCAAGAACCCTTGACCTCCAAACCATCTCCCAGATACAATGGACTCCTTCCAAAGTATGAGATCCATCTGAGGTAAACGGACCCCTCCAGAAACCTCAAATGCCCTTCGCGCCCACTTACTTGCTCTTTCCTCCCAATACTTACACTCCGCAGAACCTTAAAGCCAGATCGCATCGCAACATCGCACTTTCCTCTCCATGTAGGTTATCACCCATCCGTCACCACCCGACGCGATATTGCGATATCGGTGGTCGGTGGTCGCAAGCGCCGAATGTCCAACTCAAGCACCCTCCGTTCCCCGCCGATGCGATATTGCGATCGCATCGGAGCTTCTTCATCGCATTACCTCCAGTATCAGCACCACGTCGCTCTATACCAGGGACCCACCACAGCTGACGTCATCTGCCGTACAATCGACGTCATGCTGACGTCAGCAGCCAGAAAGCCGAAACTTCGCGCAGGAAGAAAAATCGCACTTCGGAGCTCCAGAACAAGAAACAGAGGCAGTTGCACTAATCGCGCATTGCTATGGGAAATAGGCCATTTCGAGAAATCGTCGGGGAATATTCTGATTTCTTAGCCCATTGCGTGCCGAAAAAGCCCGAAAATCGCCCAATCGTGCCAAAATGATTCGGTTTAAAGACAATAGCAGATCAATGACAGAGTTTAAAGTGTATCAGATCAAGTCATCAAGCTTCAAGCGTGTCAAAATGTATCAGTCGACAGCGGAAGCCATCAATGTAGCGGCAAAGAGTATCAGTGAAAATCTTGAGGAGCGACCCGAAGCAGGAGAAAATTTAATATCTTCCAGCAGATTCATAGAAAGAGGGCGAAGCCACTTGAAGCTCTCAAATCATAATTATTACACATTTAATTCACACCAGAGCCGAACTGCAGTTCCCAAAGCACAATCATTCCAGCAGCACTGCATCTAGCCCCCAAGGGCCACCTCATCACCTGTTCCGATCCAGCTGCCCCCAGCGCAACCCAAAAGATTTACTTGCATTTAATTCTAGCAACACTTAGATTTTTGTAGAGTTTTCTAGCAGACCTATCTAGGTCAATTGTAATGATGTCTTTCCGATATTTTGTTTATAAATACCACCCCGAGCAATGTTGTGAGGGGTTGGTTGGTTGGTAGTAGTTGTTGGTCAGTATTCTTTCCAGCATTGTCTCTGAGCAGAGACTCACACTGTAACTGTCATAATTTCCATAATCAAAGATTGCTGAAAGCATGGATTACGAAACTACTTGATGTTTTCTCTTGGCCAAGGAATGATTACAGAATTCCTGTGCTTCTACATGATCCAATAAGTGTTTCTTCCCTCTGTTTAATTTTATGTTTTTTTTGCCACCGTTCTGCTTTCTGAATTGCAGGAAAAAAGAATAACTTAAGATTTGTTTCATTACACCTTAAGTTCAATTTCTGCATTTCTCAATGTTTTCTTCAGAAATAGTTATGAGCATGAATACTTAAATGATTTTGTTTACGCTGTTTCTTTCACATATGAGTGCATGTTTTAGGAATTATTAACTGCTCCTGGATCCCATTCATCCATTTCTCCTCTTTTTCAGCATGATGAAATGATTCTCATTTGCCTTTCATCCCTGATGTCCATTCCGTACTTTCAGTAGACCGATAATTGTATCCTGTGTGGCTATCCCGCTCTGTATCCCCTTGTGACCAAGAAAACACTCGCAAGCCTCAATCTGTGACTCCATGCCCAATGGTTTGAAACTTATCACACCTTACCTTGCCTCTTTGCTCGAGAATCCTACCTTCCTTCCAATCACAATCAACACTCCGTTGAAGTCAGAAAGCTAGCCTAAAATCATCAACTAAGGTTCAATCATAAGGAGAGAGCCCTCTTCGATTACAGGTGGGCTAGAACCTGTAATCAAAAGATTGGTTTGTGGTTACCTCGGCCGTATCCCTATTTACGAGCACTAGGGACAACCTGAGTGATAAAATAATGGCGACTCCATTGGGGACGTCCTCAGATAAATTTATGAAACTAGTCTGCAGCTCTACAGAGGAAGAAACCGACTTGTAAAAGCCTCGGTCGACCTGTACCTATGTACTCCATTGGGGATTGAAGCGCTTTGTTCATTTTTAAACCCCACTGGAGAGAGTGCTCCTGTTCTTCAAAGTTTGTCACGCTTAGTTCTGGTCTTTGATGGTGGACAGAGATCAGGCACTTCATAGTCTAGGCATCCACCTGGCGACTCCACTTCAATTTCAATCAAAGGCTCCACTGAGGAACGAACCAAATGTTACAGCCAAGTGCTCCATGTATTAACAGTAAGAGAGAATGACCGAATCCTGGGAGGAACTTCCATTTGATGAAGCTTTAGATGAATGCAGAGAAACTTTATCAGAGTTTGAGCTTAATGAAGAATTTTTCAGAGCAGTATTGTCAAAAATACCAGGCGGCCGGAATAAACTTTTCCTTGAACTGGTTGTTGAAAAATATGAGAATGAAATTGAACTCTTGGGAGCTCGGATACAGTCTTATAATTTCCGCGACTCTTAAGAGTTTTACCAAAATCTTCCTCTCCCAGTTCACAAGGAAATAGTGCTATCTCCTGAATTATAGTTTGAGTATGATCTGGGTTCTAAGGAAAAGACAGAAGGATTAGCTGCTAGGCTCATTACCAAAGATGCAACTACTTCGTCTGACCCAAGAGACCTGGAATCATACCGAAGCCCCCCTTCCCCTATTCAGGAGGAAACACTGTTACCTGAGGACCTGCAGATTCTGTATGATTCGATTTTCAAGGCAAAGGCAGAAGGACTAGCTGCTAGGCTCATTACCGAAGATGCAACTACTCCATCTGACCAAGAAGATCCAGAATCATGCCGAAGTCTCCCGTCCCCAATTCCGGAGGAGATGCTGCTACCTGTTGATTTACAAACTCTGTATGATTCCACTGCCAGGACAGAGACAGAAGGGTCGGCTGCCAGGTTTACCATCGAGGACGCAGCCGCTCCACCTGACCAAGAACGCCCAGAAGAAGTTCTCTCACATGATGAGTTTATTGACCCTATTGCAGACTACATGGAACTTCTGCTTAACCCAAGTTCGTTAGCATGCTTTCTCGGTGAAGACCACATACTTCAACAACAACCAGTAGATGCCACAATTTTGATTATGAGAGAATACACCCGAATGATGCTTTTACGTTCAGAAACGACCAGTCAGCAATTTCATCTTGTTTCTCAGTTTCTTAAATGGCTGCATTGGTTGTTTGATTTCACCTAAAGGCAAAGTAAGTGTTGGTTAGGGTAGGTAGGTAGGAAAAATAAGGCACCCGGAGAAAACAATTTTGCAGAAGACAACAACTACTAAAGACCAAGGCGTTCTGACCTGCTGTTCTTGACTTCTCACAAGGAGAAGCCATCCCCAAGTGGAGCCACTGTTAGCTTCCTGCTGCAGCAGGTTATTCATATCTCATGATTGGCATTTTACAGGCCAAATATGTCATACTTTGCTTGCTGCAATGCTCCATATTTACTCAACAGTCTCCAAGTGAAGAAGGCTACTTCAAGCTCATTCAATTGCCTTCCAAATTTTGTAAAGTTATCCCGGTATCGCCATTTTTCAGTTAAAGGGAGGTCCAAACAGCTTAATCTTGGTCTCCCTAGGTTTAAATTTCCTGTTTTAGAATATAGAGAATGTAAATCTGTCCAAACAGCTTAATCTTGGCAGATTCTTAGATAGGTAGAGAAGCAGAGGAGCCCAACAGTTTAATCTGGGCCCTAGAAGAAATAAGGGTAGTATGTAAATAGGAAAGCATCAAAAGAAAAATGAATGATGGGTTTGCAAGTCTAAGTGCACCCCAAACAAAAGAAGAAAAAATGCTAGGCAGGTAGGCTAGATGGGTAGTTCTGAGGTTGCTGAATCCTAATTGCTGACCAGTTCCAGGTTTTCAGGTGTCATATCATTCAGGACACAATCAGCAAGAATTTCTATGCAAGGAGCTCAAAAGATGTATAACTAACTCCCCTTCTCAATTTCCCCATTCATTAACTAACTTCCCCAAAAGAGGTCAAGATCTGCTTGACACCTCTTAAGTTCCATCATTTTCATAAGGCTAGTTTGGGTAAAGATCTGCTTTACTCAAAGTTGTTCCGTACTTTCTCTAAAAAGCACGGTTCTACCCCCTTGTAACAGCCTAAGGTCTCCAGAACTTAGCGCTTTCTTACCACCTCCATATTAACCACTAACATTATTATTTAGCTCCCTATTCTTCCCATCCCCTTATTAATATTAAGTAAAATCCCCTACGTAATATCCCTCCCCCTGGTTGAAAAATAACCATAAGTACTCCCGGGAATTGCTCAGTTTATCTGAAACTTAGCAAGAACCCTTGACCTCCAAACTATCTCCCAGATACAATGGACTCCTTCTAAAGTATGAGATCCCTCTGAGGTAATCGGACCCTTGCCGAAACCTCGAAATGCCCTTCGCACCCACCCACTTGCTCTTCTTCGCCCAAAGCTTACACTCTGCAGAACCTTAAAGCCAGATCACATGGAAACATCGCACTTTCCTCTCGATGTAGGTTACCACCTATCCGTCACCTCCCGACGCGATATTGCGATATCGGAGGTCAACGGTCGCAAGCGTCGAATGTCCAACTCAAGCACCCTCCGTTCCCCACCGATGCGATATTGCGATTGCATCAGAGCTTATTCATTGCATTACCTCCAGTATCAGCACCTCACCACTTCGTTCTGTACCAGGGACCCACCATAGCTGACGTCATCCGCCGTACAGCTGACGCCAGAAAGCCGAAACTTCGCGCAGGAAGAAAAATCGCACTTCGGAGCTCCAGAACAAGAAACAGAGGCCGTTTTCGATGCGCGATTAGCGCGAGGCGCTAATCGCGCATCGCTACGGGAAATAGGCCATTTCGAGGAATCTTCGGGGAATCTTCTGATTTCTTAGCCCATTGCACGCCGAAAAAGCCCGAAAAACGCCCGATCATGCCAAAATGATCCAATTTAAAGACATCAGCAGATAAATGACAGAGTTTAAAGTGTATCAGATCAAGTCATCAAGCTTCAAGCGTGTCAAAGAGTATCAGTCGACGGCGGAAGCCATCAATGTAGCAGCAAAGAGTATCAGTGAAAATCTTGAGGAGCGGCCCAAAGCAGGAGAAAATTTAATATCTCCCAGCAGATTCATAGAAAGAGGGCGAAACCACTTGAAGCTCTCAAATCATAATTATTGCACATTTAATTCTCACCAGAGCCGAGCTGCAGTTCCCAAAGCACAATCATTCTAGCAGCGCCACATCTAGCCCCCAAGGGCCACCTCGTCACCTGTTCCGATTCAGCTGCCCCCAGCGCAGCCAAAAAGATTTACTTGCATTTAATTCCAGCAACACTTAGAGTTTTGTAGAGTTTTCTAGCAGACCTGTCTAGGTCAATTGTAATGATGTCTTTCTGATATTTTGTTTATAAATACCACCCTGAGCAATGTTGTGAGGGGTTGGTTGGTTGGTAGTAGTTGTTGGCCAGTCTTCTTTCCAGCATTGTCTCCGAGCAGAGACTCGCACTGTAACTGTCATAATTTCCATAATCAAAGATTGCTGAAAGCATGGATTGCGAAACTACTTGATGTTTTCTCTTGGCCAAGGAATGATTACGGAATTCCTGTGCTTCTACATGATCCAATAAGTGTTTCTTTCCTCTGTTTAATTTTATGTTTTTTTTGCCAGCGTTCCGCTTTCTGAATTGCAGGAAAAAAGAATAGCTTAAGATTTGTTTCATTACACCTTAAGTTCAATTTCTGTATTTCTCAATGTTTTCTTCAGAAATAGTTATGAGCATGTATACTTAAATGATCTTGTTTACGCTGTTTCTTTCACATATGAGTGCATGTTTTAGGAATTCTTAACTACTCTTGGATCCCATTCATCCATTTCTCCTCTTTTTCAGCATGATGAAATGATTCTCATTTTCCTTTCATCCCTGATGTCCATTCCGTACTTTCAGCAGACCGATAATTGTATCCTGTGTGGCTATCCCGCTCTGTATCCCCTTGTGACCAAGAAAACACTCGCAAGCCTCAATCTGTGACTCCATGCCTAATGGTTCGAAACTTATCACACCTTACCTTGCCTCTTTGCTCGAGAATCCTACCTCCCATCC
>APFE030776128.1:87064-97879 GCA_000404065.3 Pinus taeda
CCTTGAAGTCAGAAAGCTAGCCTAAAATCATCAACTAAGGTTGAATCATAAGGAGAGAGCCCTCTCTGATTACAGGTGGGCTAGAACCTGTAATCCAAAGATTGGTTTGTGGTTACCTCGGCTGTATCCCTATTTAGGAGCATTAGGGACAACCTGAGTGATAACATACTGAAGTCTTCTACTTCATTTGGTATCAGAGGCATCGAATCCTCCTTGTGCTGGTTTCACTCACGTGGGAAACTCCAATAGTTCAACTAGAATCATCTACTAAACTCCGCCCTCGTTCCTGTAAAAACCCCGCTTCCCCGCTGTGTCTATCCTCTACACTCTGTCACTCCCATCCACTGTCCATCTGCCCGGAAGACTGTTGCCTTCATCATCCCCGACCGCTATCCATTCGCTCGGAAGATCTACGACTGCCATTGTGGTAACCTCTGTTGTCATAGAGAGTAACTTTCTGACTCTGTGGTAAACGCGTGGTGACTCTGCAGTAACTCATGCTGACTCTGTGGTAAAACCGTGGTAACTCTCTACGTGATATCCGCACAAGTTGATGGTCAAACGGTAAGGTGACCATTCAGCCAAGACGTGTGCTAATCCGTCTATACGTGGTAATATATTACTATATATATGATATAGAATATATATATATTATTATATATATTATAAATTGCATATATTACTTTAATTTAATTAAATTAAATTTTTTTTAATTAATTCATTAAAAAAAAACTTATGTCATATAATTAAATTAATTAATTTAATTTAATTATTATAAAAAAAAAATTAAGCTGGCAGACAAATTTACAACCCCACAAACTCGATCCATGTCAATGTCAATGGCCGATTTCAATAAAAGATTGATTGAATTGGAGAATAGGATTACTAGCCACTCCGATGATGTCAATAAAAAATTAGTCGATTTCGAGAACAAGTTTAATGGGCATTCTGACGATATTAAGAGACTTTAGGATATGACAAATCGAATAGAACTACAGATGGGGCAGAACCATAACCAAATCGAAATAAATAAAAAACAAACCTTGGCATTGCTGAACCACTTATGTAGAAAGCATGATATTACACCCGAAAAACTACTCCAAGAAGATGGAGAAAATCTAGAGCACAATTCATCAGACTCAACAAAATCAACAGATTCTCAAAAAGTTGAATCTCCAAAAAAATCAACGACACCCCACCAAGAAAATAATAACGCGATTTTTTCAAATAAGCAACTCTGGGATACATTTACCAATCAACACTCTTTTTCGCTCAACCATTAGCAACATATTAGCGAAGGGAAAAAGTCGAGATTCCTAAATTCGATGGAAACGAAAAATACAGTGTTGCATGGATAAACAAATCAAAAGAATACTTTGAGGTTTATGACATCAACGATGATGACGAAAGGCTTAGGCATGCATCCATTAAAATGGAAGGAGAAGCATATAATTGGTATATGTAGTGGAAGAAGATGACAATTGCCATGAGTTGGAGGAAATTTAAAGATGCATTCTTTAAAAGATTCCAAGGTGTAAGGGAAGAAGAGTTTTTTTCATCACTCATTAAATTACGACAAAAAGGAAGTGTGGATGAGTACACTCAAGAATGGGAAACCTTAGTGACACGAGTACTTGGGTTATCAGAGTCTCATCTAGTTCAATCATACATCTCCTGTCTTAAAACTCATTTACAAGTAGAATTTGACCTTCATGACATTAAGTCAATAGAAGTAGCAAGGCGAAAAGCAAAAACTGTTGAAAAGAAATTTGAACAAATACTGTGGTCAAAACCGGGAAAATTATATTCAAGACGAAGAGTACCCCAGTCTGTGGATTCAAATAAAACAAGATATGTTCCACCACATCGTCGTGAAGGTGAAAAATGTAATGTGGAAATAAAAAGGATAAAAGAAGGCAAATGCAAATGCTGTGGTGAGAAGTGGGACCCCAAACATAGGTGTGCTAAGGGAAAAAAACCAAAGAACCTCTATAATTGTGAAGCAACTAACAACTCAAACAGTGAGGACTCTGACATAGAAGAAATAGAAGATGCCCCAGAATTCTCACTAGAATTAGATGACGGAAGTATTTCGCAAGTGTCACTATCAGTTATGACAGGTATATCACAACCTCAGACCTTAAAGTTGAAAGGACATATAAAGAAGAACAATGTAGTGGTTCTCATCGACTATGGTAGCACACACAATTTTTTAGATGCAACCGTGGCAAAGAGACTCAATATTTTTTCATTTCCCTTACCAAACATGAAGGTGATGGTAGCTAACGGTAAGAATATTGAAAAGGTGGGAAAATGCCATAAGGTTAAATTGCAGATTCAAGACTTTAATTTAGAATCTTCATCCTTCACTATACCATTAGGTGGAGTAGATGTAGTCGTAGGTATCCAATGGCTACGAACTCTAGGAACTTATGCTGCCAACCATCAAGTACAATTCATAAGATTTAAATGGGGAGGCCAGAGTTACAAATTACATGGATTCCAAGCACCAGAGAATCAAATTGTATCATCATCTCAGATGATGAAGATAACTCGAAAAGGCGCACCCGCTTATGTAGTACAATGTCACCAATTAGAAATGTTATCTACAAATATGATCGGTGAAGAGTCACCAGAGATACAAGATCTAATTCAGAAACATGAAAAAGTATTTCAAGAGCTACCTATGAAAATGCCTCCTAATAGGGAAATTGAGCATACAATAGAAGTCAAAGCAGGATCAGACCCATTCAACATCAAGCCATACTAATATCCACATCACCAAAAGACGGAAATTAAGAGATTAATCCAAGACCTTTTAAAGTGTGGGATTATCTCGAAAAGTAAAAGTTCGTATGCTGCTCCAGTGGTATTGGTAAGGAAGAAGGATGATTCATTCATGCTATGTATTGAATATAGAGGATTAAACAAAATAACAATTAAAAACAAGTTCCCAATCCTCTTTATTAATGAAATGTTGGATGAGCTACGTGGCGCAAAATACTTCTCAAAATTGGACTTAAGGTCAGGCTATTATCAAATCAGAATCAGGTTGGAAGACATTCCAAAAATGGCATTCCGAACACACGAAGGTCACTATGAATTTAAAGCAATGCCATTTGGGCTAACTAATGCACCAACAATGTTTCAAGCAACTATGAATGAATTATTTCGTCCACATCTTAGGAAGTTTGTATTAATATTCCTTGAAAATATTTTAATTTACAGTAAATCTTGGAAGGAGAAATTTCAACATCTAGATAAAGTTCTTACACTACTAAAAGAGCATCAGTTTTATGCAAAAAAATCCAAATGCACCTTCGAAAAGGAAGAAGTAGAATACCTTGGACACATTATATCCCATGAAGGCATAAAGGTGGACCATAATAAAATCAAAGCTATAAAGGAATGGACCAAACCCGTTAATGTATCCAAGCTAAGAGAGTTCTTAGGTTTGACTGGATATTACCGAAGTTTTATTAAAAACTATGCACATATAACTGCGCCTCTGACAAACCTTTTAAATAAGAATTCATTTCTATGGGATGAGGAAGCAGGAAGGTGTTTTGAAAAATTAAAGGAAGTTATGTCTAATGCCCCGGTATTAGCAACACCAGATTTTTCTAAACCATTTATCATTGAGTGTGATGCTTCCAGATTCGGTATAGGTGCAGTGTTAATGCAAGAAGGGCATCCAATAGCTTTTGAAAGCAAGAAGCTCAATAAAAGAGAATGCCTCAAGTCCACATACAACAAATAAATGCTCGCTATTATGCATGCACTAGATAAGTGGAGGCAATATCTTTTGGGAAGTAGGTTCTCCATTCGAACTGACCATAACAGTCTCCAGCACCTCCTTCAACAAAAACACTTTCCGAAGAACAACAAAAATGGATTGAAAAAATTGTCGCCTTTGACATGGAAATACTACATAAAAGGGGAAAAGACAATGTAGTAGCAGATGCCTTATCCAGGAAAGACGAAGAACCAACACTACTTGAAATCTCGGTTGTTGTTCCTGAATGGCTTAACGAGATTCGAAGTGAGCATGCCAAGGATCCATAAATAACGGCAATAATAATTAACCTTCCCAACAACTCAAAATTTGAATGGAAGAATGATATTTTATGGTACAAGGGAAGAATCTATCTAAATGCAAATTCCAAGTTTAAAGTTAAGATACTCAAGGAGTCACACGATTCACCGTCAGTCGGACATGTAGGATTCTTTAAGACTTACTACAATGCACGTTAATCCTTCTTTTGGAAAGGAATGAGTCATGATATTCAAAAGTATGTAGCAGAGTGTGACACATGTCAAAGGAATAAAAGTGAAAATATTACGACACCTGGATTAGTTCACCCTTTAAACATTTCGAATCAGAAATGGGAAGAAATTTCAATGGACTTTATTGAAAGATTACCCATATCTGAAGGCAAGGATAAGATTTTCGTAGTGGTTGACAGACTCACCAAATATGCTCACTTTATGGCAATAAAGAAATCATACTCAGCTAAACAAATTGCTGAAATATTTTGCAAAAATATATATAATTACACAGTTTTCCGAAAGTCATTGTGAGTGATAGAGATGCCAAATTCAAGGGTAATTTATGGAAAGAGTTGTTCAACCACATAAGAACCCACCTAAATATGGGTTTCACTTATCACCCTCAAACAGATGGACAAACAGAGGTTGTCAATAAATGTTTGGAGGCCTACCTACGTTGCTACGCTACAAAAAAACAAAATAAGTGGGCTCAATGGTTGCATCTTGTTGAATGATGGTATAATTCTACTTATCATACGTCAGCAAAAATGATGCCATTTCAAGCTTTGTATGGATATGAACCCCCAAAATGGAAGGATCTAGCTATTGTCCAGACAAATCTACCTGCTGTTAAAAATCAACTAGAAGAACCCAAAAAATTGTCCAAATACTGAAAGAAAACTTGAATAATGCGAGGAATCGTATGAAGTAGCAAGCAAACCAAAACATAAATGAAAGTGATTTTGAAGTCGGAGAATGGGTGTTTTTCAAGCTCCAACCATACAAATAATTATCCTTAAAGTAGAAAGGGAAAAACAAATTGGCACCAAAGTTCTATGGACCTTATCAGATCAACAAAAAGATCAGCCAAGATGCATGTGGTTTAAGCCTTCTAGAGAAAAGTTGTGTTTACAACGTCTTCCATGTCTCCTACCTTAAAAGGGCACTAGGAAACCATCAATCTGCGCAAACAACACTTCCATCCCTGGATGATGAAGGAAGGGTCATTCTAGAACTAGAAGGTATTTTATCTACTAGAGAAAGGAAGCTTCGACATCGTACAATCAAGTGTAAGGACTTACCCGAATAAGAAGCTTCTTGGGAGACCGAAGCATTTTATCAACAACATCCATCATTACGTATGCTTTGAGGACAAAGCATTCTTTCAAGAGGAAGGCAATGCTATGTAAAAATTAGTTAATATTATGTAAAAATTAGTTAGTGTAGTTTATTAAGAAAAAGGGCATGATCAAAGATCATGCCCATTCACCAAGAGGCACCTGAGGTAGTATATAGCCTGGGTCTCTCACAAAATTGTACATCATCATTCAATTATTAATAACATATTTACTTATTTCTGTTTATTACCGAAGTCTTCTACTTCAGAAAAAAATTGAGGTCATATCCCTGATCACACATTTAGATAACACTTAGAATATTTTTCTTAAGGACTTCATCAAATAAAACATTACGTGCTTTTCCCTTGTCTTTGTCGAGATTCACTATGCCTATTCCGAAAATTTTAGCACATCCATTAACTTTGAAGGTCACATTTCCATCCTTCTCTTTGATCAATAAGATGAACTTCTTTTAATCTCTTGTCATGTGCCTAGAACATCCACTATAAAAAAACAATTGAATGATCTAGATTTATGAAGGAACACAATGAAATACAGATATAAACAAAAGCACAAAGATGCAATGAAAAAAATCAATTCATTAATTAAAAAGGTACTCAAAATAGTTTACATGGAGAATGGAAATGAACTAGCTCAAACAGTGGTAGCTTATCTCTAAGAAGATATGTGGTAGCTACATGCCATCTGAAATGTATTACAATGATGCTCAAAGGCCTATTTATTATTGAGAAACAATGGAAAAACCTAAACATTCAAAAACCTAACCCTAGGAGATGAAAAGTCCGTGGGCCCCATTGGGATAAATTGGTACATCGACTTCCTAGGGACGTAACTTGGGAATATGATATCCGTTTGACACATACAATACCTCATTAGAAAAATCTATCAGAGTACTACAAATTTCCATTGAAAACCATTGATGTAAACTATTAGTTTGCTTACTTCCAAAAAATCATTGTTTATGGCGTCAAAACAACTCTAGAAGTTAAGGACCCGAAAAATGCCAAAAATAGTAAATTGTGCTACAATTATGGAAATTGAAAGAAACCATGGTGGGGTCCAAGTGGAATAGGTGAGTGGACACCAATATCTACCTGGATCAGTCCTCCCCCCATAGGAAGTAATTGTCCCCATTATGCTGAGTGCTTCCATGAGATGGGGAAACTTCTATTGAACTTGGTCCTTGGTGAGCCACTTACCTTGATGCAGGAGTTGGTCAGCTTTGACAACCCGATACAGTTGGATATTTTGCTGGAAAGTGTTCTTGATATGTGTGTCCATGATCTGATTAGTTGTAGCCTTTTCCATGCAGCTTGGGCTTAGCTTTGTTGGTGTGAGTTGTTCTGCAATCTCTGATGTGTCCAGTAATGGTGGAAGGTATGGCCAAAGGAATGGGGGAATGTTGGGTGCAGGCCAAGGAATGGGGGAATGTTGAGCTCAAAATCATTGTCTACTAAAGCCATGGTGATGGTGTAAGGCCCATATCAGAGTGGTTTGTGTTGAAAAGTGTAACTAGGTTCGGTCTTCATAATAACGTGTAATTTTGATTTTATGTAATTGATGAAAAGAAGAAAAATAAAATTATTATTGCAATGCTTGTCTCATGGGTTTTGTGAGCAAGGAATTTTATTTTTAGTAATGTTTCCCATTGTGAGCCTTTAGGTTTTGTCATCTAGTCATAAAAGTAAAATTGAGTCAATGTCATGTGTGAAGGACCCTTCTTGGGTATGAGTCATTCGATAAGAATAAATATCATTCCAAGACAAGCACAAGCATCTCCCTTCAAGTTGGCTTCAAAAGGAACAATAACATCTTCCCAAATGACACGTCGGCTTAGATGGATGACAAGTCAGCTTATTATGATGGTAAACAACAATAAATAGGCCACTCATCTTCATTTCAAAACACATATTTTCGGTGAAGAAAGTATGAATTTAAGTAATTCGAAGGTGATAAAGAAGAAGTCATATAACCAATGAGGAGAGAGGAAGAAATAGCAAAGTGTTTCAACACTGTTTTTGGATTGTTTTGGGCTAAGTAATCTCCACAAATGCGAAGTTGCAAACCTATTTATTGCGGTAATGAGGCTGAGAAGGTCAATTCAAAGGGAAGTTGAATTAAAAGGAATGAATCTCTTTATAAAGAGAGGCTAGTTAAGGTTCAAATTTGATCATCTATACACACTAGGGTTTTTTATTTGGAACCAAAAGTTGTAGACTGAAATCAAGGGGTCGAAATTCTGAAGGAAAGCTAAGAAGAAGAAGAAGCAAAGGGTTTGACTATGTTTGACTCAAGGAAGAGGATAAGGGCTTTGTGTCTTGGTCTTGGAGTAGAAAAAAGGTCAAGGGTATTGTTCTTGGTATTCATCAATTGAAGACTCTATAAGAAGAAGAATTTGTTCAGGTTTTCCTCTCAAGTGGGAGAGGTTTTGGCCCTGGTTGATAGCTTATATTTTGTGTCTCTTATCTCTTTATGGTTTATGCATTGGTAGTTGTTTGATGGAGAAGAACTTTAATATCCTAAGTAAAATAAGATCCTAATATAAAGAAGTACAAATCACTCACAAGCAGTTACTAATAGAAGAGAAATCACTTAATTTCTATGCCCTAGATTTATCAACAGTCTGAGCTTTTGATGGGCTCCAGTCAGGCATTCTTTCTGCAAATGAAACAAATTTTTTTCACCCACCTGAAACTTGTGAGGTACTTGATGTTGATCATGTCACTGCTTGTACTCGACATTTGACTTCTTCAATATTTTATGAACCTACTAGTGGATTTGTTGGATGCACTCAATAAACCTAGTTTCTTTATCAACCTCAGACTATACATGTGAGGATTTTGTCTGTGTAGTTGAATGGGGCATGGAAACATCAATGTTAGGTCCCTATACTACTTGTGTAACCCCTTATCGTTATTAGTACAACCCCCTTATTATATTTTTGTGCCCATGTAGTCCCCATATTGTTATTATTGTGCCCCATAGAAGCTCAATATTGTTATTATTGTGTCTTTACATTATTATTGTTATGTTGGCTCTGATTATATTATGACCACTTAGACTCCTATATATAGAAAGGAGGCCTTGCCATTTGTATCCTCAAAGTATTGTTCATTTGTGCAATGTAAAGGAGGTTGCCCCCTCAAAGAGGCTTATTTTGAAGGCATTTATCCATCTTTTCTATCTTTTTGTGAGCTAGTTTCATAACATTTGGTATTAGAGCTTTGGATTCTAGGGTTTCGTTGCTCCAAACAAGTCTTCATGGAATTTTTGCTATAACTTTTTTCTGAGACGTTTCCAAAGAAAAAAAACATTTGAGATGCAATCGTTCTAAACCTCAGGTACAAATTTCAGACCTTATCTCGCTATAGTTTCGTAGATATGATCTAAGGAAGTTAGGGATTTTGCAAGCTCCAAAATTCAATCTCAAATAGGTCATTGTGGAATTTTTGCTATAATTTGTCTTCTACGAAGGTTCATACTCTAAAATTAAAACCCATTTGAGTTGAAATCGTGGGGAAGCTCAGGCTTGAATTTAAGATATTGTTTTGCTGTATTTTCTGAGGTACAGTCCAAGACATTTAGGGTTTTAGTAGGCTCCCGAATTACATCCCAAATAGGTGACCTGGGGAAAATAATCATAACTTTCTCTCTGAGAATCAGATTGAAATTGTGTAAGAAGTTGCAGAAAGAGGATGGATTGTAGTTTTCTGTGTATCTTTTTCATATCTAAAGGTTTAAACAGTGACACATGGCACTCGTACAAGTTCGCTCTATTGAACAAGTCTATAATGAAGTCATCGTGGGAGATTTAACATAAATCTTCCTTTCAGAATCCAATCTTAATCAGACTTGCGGGGTTAGAAATAGGACTCAGAGGGCTACTGGAAGATGCATTTTCAAAACTTGGAGATTTGAAATTACATAGTTATAGTTGTTTATATATCGATATCCTAAAATCAAGAAAAGGCATATGAGGAAGTTTGATGGCAAGGATCCATTAAATTGGATACTACAGATGGAGCAATATTTTGATCTACATGAGGTGCAACTATTACAAAAGGTACGTATTGCATATTTATATTTAGAACTAAATCAATTTTTATGGTATGAAGGGCTTTGTTCTCGTAAACCACTTGTCATGTGTTCAACTTTCATGGAGGAAATGATAGCACATTATGAGGATATAAAGAGAAACACCTTCTTTAGCCAATTGATAAATCTCAAACAAAAGGGTTCAATGGCAGAGCACATTGAGGACTTTCAAAAATTGAATATAAGGTTAAATGATATTCTAGAGAAGCAAAGTATTGATGTCTTCATAGGGACTTTAAAGGATAACATTCAACATGAGGTTCATCTTTGGGAACCTAATTCATTGGAGAAGACATTCAGGTTGGTAAGAAAAATTGAAAGTGAAATTATGGAAAGAAGGAATCCCACCACTCATGGCTATAATTATGGAAGTGTTTTTTCTCATATCCTTCCACAACCTACAAGGCTTACACTACAACAATTGGAAGAAAAAATAGAAAAAGGGCTTTGTTACAATTGTGATAGCAAATACACTAAAAGTCATAAGTGTGCTGAGAAGAAATTATTTTACATAGATTATGAAGAGGAGGAAGAAAAGGATCAAGAAACATAAAAATAAGAGGATATACACCAGGAACCAACCACATATAAAGAAGAAATGAATCCGACCATATCTTATAAAGCATTGGTAAGAATTACCACTCCTCAAACTCTCAAGATAGAAGGAAATATCAAGAAGAAAAAGGTTCAAGAAGTGAAATATCACATCGAGAAAGAAGAAATGAATCCTACCATATCTTGTAATGCATTGGCTAGAATTACCACTCCTCAAACTATCAAGATAGAAGGACATATCAAGAAGAAAAATGTTCAAGAAGTGAAAGAACACATCGAGCATCAAGAAATGAATCCGACCATATCTTGTAATACATTGGAAGAAATTACCATTCCTCAAACTCTCAAGATAGAAGGACATATCAAGAAGAAAAATATTCAAGCAATGAAAGATCACATCGAGCATCAACAACAAGTCTCCAACTTTTAAAGGATAACGCCACTTTGGTGCATAATCGAATGAAACAATAGGCATATTAACATCGCAGTGAAAGAAGCTTTGATGTAGGTGATTGGGTATTTTTACAGCTACATCTGAAGCAAGCTATTTATGAGAAGGAAATGTTGGCAATACTACATGCACTTAAGAAATGGTGGCCTTACTTAATGGGAAGACACTTCAAGGTAAAAATGGATCATGATAGTCTTAAATACTTTTTAGAACAAATATTATCTTTATAAGAATAGAAAAAATGGGTCAAAAATATGTTGGGTTATGACTTTGAAATCATCTACAAAAAAGGGAAGCAAAATGTTG
>APFE030776128.1:97899-110595 GCA_000404065.3 Pinus taeda
AAAAAAAAAAAAAAAAAAAAAATTTACATAAGGTGGCGGCTGTAAGGGCAGGAGCCCGCAAGCCTTTCACATTACAAAACTGCCCCATTACTGTAGAAACCGGGGAGATTAAAAAACATACAGCCAATTCTGTTAGCTTTACAAGCATACCGAGAGAGATAGAACAGAAAGATAAGCATAGAAACAGAGCTGAGCACCCGGGTCCATGAACCGAACATACACCGCGGCGAGGAGTGACCCAAAACTGGGCAGTGCTTCCAGAGCATCCACCAGAGAGCCAAAAAGAACGAACCAAAGTGCCAATTATTCATTTTTTCCCTCGTGCCCCTGTGTCTCCTCGGCCTTCAGACACGCGTCGTCCTCACTGAGCAGTTCTTTGTCATCCAACACGTTGCCCTCCTACATCTTGTCGGTGGTTCCAGCATCAGTTTCAATTGCAAAATTATCACAGTCAACCAGGGGAGGGATTAAGGGTGGCGAATCAACCTAGATAACTGGTTCAGTCTCCCTTTTAACATCCATGGCGTTCTTGGCGGAGGAGCGCTCACTAATGTGAGAGGAATTGGGGTTAATGCATGAGAGAGGGACGACCTGGTTAACTTCTTCAGACATGAGGATGGTAATCTGGGCTGAAATCAGAGGGCGATTCAGGTTACTTTGGAATTTAAAATGAGTGGACTGAAAGGCATTGTTAGGAATTGGATGGCGAGAGGGATTGCTGGGAGGAGGATCCTCAGGGGAGGAAGAGAGGTTAATAGTTGTGAGCAGCGGGTTGGGCTGAGGGCGAGCGGAGGGACGCTTTCTACTGCTAGGTCGTTCACCCGAGCGGGTATGTTTCCCTGGTCGCTTCATTATGATAACAGTCACCAAAAACCCAACAGAGCAGATACTAAACCCATAATAATGCCTCAGATGAATCGTAGGCTAGAGAGAATAAACAGAGGAAGCACAAAACCGAGAGACAGAGAAAATGTAACTGATGTTACAGTGAATAAACCACTTACCCCAGGCCACCGAAGGATTTCCGCTGTGCAGCACGCAGGTAGAATGGAGGTGTTGCAAATTCAAGCCTGAACAGGCTCGGATTTCACCTCTGAAACTGGACTCCTCCTCACCTTCACATTCTGTCCTCAGAACAAACTGAACACCATACTCCTGAACCGACGAAGTGGAAATATCACCTGGGGACTCCATGTAAATAACCCACAGCAGGAGGCTTCGGGCTTCGGCCTTCATTAATGGCGCCGACCTACTCCGGCCTACGGCCATAAAAACATTCCTCCCTCCACCAGACGAGACCTGGGGCTCCACGCTGCGGAGCAGGTGGCAGTACGAGGGATGTTTAAGTTGCATGAATGCCATTTATGGCAGGAGGATCACCCGGATCCGGGAAGCCCACTATTGTTATTATTGTGCCCTTACATTATTATTGTTATGTCGGCTCTAATTATATTATGACCCCTTAGACTCCTATATATAGAAAGGAGGTCTTGCCATTTGTATCATCTAAGTATTGTTCATTTGTGTAATGTAAAGGAGGTTTCCCCCTCAAAGAGGCATATTTTGAAGGCATTTATCTATCTTTTCTATATTTTTGTGAGTTGGTTTCATAATAATCAATCAGACACAATGGTTGAACTCCCAGACCCACTTGAAAAGGACTATGACTAGTCGAGCTATAGAGAAATTTGTTATAGTTGTGTTGCACATAGGGAAGGATCTCATCCCAGGTTCATGGATGCCTTGAATCATACATGTGGAGTATGTGCATTATCATCCTGTTGACAACCTCTGTCTGTCCATCAATGTCCAGAGGCCTGACCAAAATGTGCTAAGGAACTTTCTCTTCTGATTTGATATAATGGTCTGTAGGATCCCAAAATGCACCCACACTCATTCAAAGAAGAGTTTGGTAGTTTCCTCTCCTATGATACTCTTCTTGCAGGCTGCGAATATAGCCATCTTAAAAAATTTGTCCATGACCATAAATACACAATCATTACCATGCTTGGTAGAAGGGAGACTAGGTAGATAGTCTATGGAGATGGATTCTTATGGTTGGATGGGAGTAGGTAAAGGAGTGTACACACCTTGATTCTTTATGGTATGCTTGGTGATGGCATAGGCAGTGCAAGATCTAATATATTTTCCAACATATTGTTGGAGTTTTATCCAATAAAATTACTTATGTAGTATGACCAAATTTTTCTCCACACTAAAGTGTCATGTGACCTAACTATAGTGTGCCTACCAAATTAGCTTGGCTCACTCACTTGAAGGAACACAAAGGTGGCCTAGGTAGCATAATAATGCGTCATGGAGGTGGAAATCGGGAACTTTCTTGTCATCCACTATCATCTAGTATGTGTTGGTGAACTCTAAATCATTTTTGAATAGTTGAGGCCATCCAAAGTTTTTGTGGCCACAAGAGTTGAGAACAATAGTCAGTGCTGCAACTGAGGGCCAAGTGAGGCAATCTGCAACACGATTGGTGCTACCCTTTTTGTATTTAATGTTAAAGACGAATTGTTGCAAATTGTTAGACTAATTCTGATGGTGATCATTCTACAACTTCCCTTGTGTCTATATAAATGAAAGAGGTCGGTGATTGGTGTGGAAGACTGTCTCCTTCCCCAGAATGTAATGTTTCCATTACCAACAAGCCTGCATGATAGAACACATCTCTTTATCATAGGTGGGGTATTTCTGAATTGTATCAGAAAATGTCTCAATATGATAGGCCATTAGATACCCATGTTATGTGATAACTGCACCAATATCATAATCATAGGAATTTGCCTCAATTTCAAATGGTTGTTGCAAGTTTGGAAATGTGAGTACAGGTGTAGAGCAGAGGCGGTGCTTCAACTCAACAAATGCCTTCTGTTGGGACTTAGACTAGGAAAACATTTCTTTCACTCCACCCTTGGTAATCTAACTCAAAGGCCAAGTGATATGGGAGAATCCCATCACAAACCTATGATAAAAATTTGCGAGGCCCAAAGAGTTGCAAAGCACTGTTAGAGTGATCAGGGCTAGCCAATCCAAAATGACTTGGATATTAGTCAGATCCACTTGCATTCCTTGCTCATCTATGATTTAACCCATATATTAGACCTGACTCATATCAAAGGTGCATTTCTCAAAGTTGGAACACAATTTTTGTTGTTGCATGGTTTAAAGGACATGTTGAATGTGCTTCAAGTTCTCTTCTCAACTCTTGTTGAAGACGAGGGTGTCGTCCATATAAACAACCATGAATGCTTTGGTGAAGGGTTGTAATATTTCATCCATCAGCCTCATGAAAGTAGCAGGGTAATTTGTCAACTCAAAGGGCATGACCAACAATTCAAAAAGGCCTTCCTTGGATTTGAAGGCAGTATTATGTTGGAAATACTGGGGGGGGTTGAATCAGTATTCCTTTTCAATTTTTATTTTTACCAGTTAACTCATTTATATTTATAACACAAAATGAACAATAGGAATAAATGATTTTATTAATATAATCTTTACAATAAATCAGATATAATATATATAAGGCTCCAACCTCTAGGGCACCAATCCTATCTTCTCAAAGCACCAACCTTGTGTTTAGGAGCACCAACTCCAATGACACCAATCCTTCCAATTTTGAGGCACCAGCTCCAAGGGCTCCAACCCTATCTTGTAAAGGCACCAACCTTGTTTGGTTGAGGCTCCAACCTTCAGGGAACCAACCCTCTAGGCTCCAACCCATTGCTATATTTTTTCTAGATATGTTTGATAGTAATTCTCTGCTCCCAAAATCTTCTTCCCTGAATTTTGTTAATCTACAACTTCACTGTAGTCTCCACGCTACATCATCAATGACAACCTGTCTTCATATGAAGGAGTCTTCACAACTCTTCATATTGCCCACACAGAGTCTATAAAGTTACCTTATGATGATTTCAAATAGCCATGATGATCTACAATAGTCTTCACATAACTTCAATGTGTCTACAATGAACTGCACTAAGCTCTGCACAAAAACAAATCTCTGTTTCAAGCCTTTGTTCTCACTATCATGGTAAATGCTTCAAGAGTGATTGCTACGGTATCTTACTTCCAAGGGAAAAACTCACAAATGCTTCAACGTTGTTGTTGTCTACTGCTCCCTTCAACTAATGATTGATAAAAACTTACTTGGCTGGTTCGAGGTCAAACAAATCTTCGTCTTCCGCTGGCCCTTTAGGATCCCTTCTTCCTGTTGTGACCTTCGGCTTCCTTCTGTCTTGCTGGACATTAGGCTTCCTTCTATCCTGCTGGACCTTCAACTTCCTTTTGTCCTACTGGACCTATGGCTTCCTTTTGTCCTATTGGACCTACAAATTTCTCTGTTTCTTCCAGTTCACAACATGTGAACCTTTTTCTTGTTCTCTGTTATAGATGCTTGATACACCTGACCTTTGGCTTCCTTTTTCGCTTGCTTGATCTTCAACTTCCTCTACACTTGCTCGACCTTTTGGCTTCTCAACCTTCGACTTCTTGATCTTCGGCTTCCTTTGTCTCTTTGAGTTCACCAAGACTCAAAAGACACATTCATTTGGAACAGAGGTCGAATTACAATAGATGTTGCATATTAGAATTATATTATAGAGGCCCTTTCATCCACATAATTAATTATTCATGGAAATCGAATCACAAGAGAGGTTATACCCATATTTGATATCCCACGTGCCACGTCATTCCTTTAATCGTAATCGAAACTTTCGGAGGTCTTTTACAAGTCATGCCTATAACATACTCTGTCCTCTGATATCAACATCATCGATCTTCACTTATCAACATAGTTAAAACCATATAATGGGTGGTCCCACCTGCCACATCATCACCTTAATTGCAATCTGCGGTTTACCATCATTACATTTCTTCAAGACTCACAATATGTGACGGATGCGATATTCCAAAAAGATTCTTTTGATAACTCAGCTGGTCCACAACTTTATCATAAACGACAATTTTAACATGTCATCCCTTTTGAAATTTGCGATTCAACGGATGCGATATTGCATTAAGTTATGTCATAGTGGTGCAGTTGGGTCCACCATAATATTGCAATTGCAGTTTTACCGTGACATTCATTTATGAATTGTGCTATGAAATTTTTGACACAACAGATGCGATACTATAATAGGTCGTGTTATAATGGAGCAATCAGGTCTGTAATAATATCATGATCGAAGGTTTTAAGGTGACAAGGCTTTAAACACTTGTTGTATGGCGGATGTGATATTTCTTTAAGATGTATTATAATGGTGCAACAGGTCCACAGTGTTATCTCAATTGATGGCTTGTGAGACTTCGACTAGCACATGGATTAAAAATCAGCCTTAACCCCCGCAGTTGACCGTGATCTAAGGGTTGTCTATGAGATCAACGGCTAGGATTGAGTGCGGGTATTCAGCCACGATCAAGGAAGTCCATGCTTTCCTACCCCCACTCTTCCGATATGTTAACTCCTCTGATACTCTACAATATTTCTCTAATATGTTAACTCCTCTGATATTTCATGTGATATTACTGTTAACTCCTCCATTAACACTGTTTATGCACCTTTGCCAATGTGTTCCTCTTTGCTTCTCATGGCTTCCAATGACCTCTTCCCCTTACGCTTTGGCTTCATGATGGCTCCCGATACTGTTAACTCCTCCATTAACACTGTTTATGCACCTCCGCTGATGTTTTCCTCTTTGCTTCTTGTGGGTTCCAATGACCTATTCCTCTTACGCTTTGGCTTCATGATGGCTTCCAATAAACTGCTTCTGATGAACTCTTCCGATAGCTCTTCTTTGACTGCTCTTGTTCTTGACTTCCAATGGCTTCTAATGTCTTTCCAATGGTTTCCTTGATGGCTTTCCTCCTTGGCTTCTTGCTCCTATTATGGATCTTCTCTGCTTCTCCTTGGCTTCATATCATCATTTAGTATCCTAGAATATTTCCATATTGACATCAATGACAATCTAGATCAACAATCTCCCCCTTTGTCATTGATGGCAATATTCTTCTTCTCTCCCCCTTTGACATCAATGGAAAAGGAGTGCTCAGGGACTCCCCTTGTCAAACTGCTTCCCCTATTAAACTGCTTTTGTTCTTTATGAATAGTAGATCTTCATGGGTATGTTACTCCCCCTGTCATACTACACTTATTTTTACTCAAGATAGAAGGATTGATGCCTTAACATCAACTAACACATTATCCCTTCTTCATGTCAAAAAAAACTTTATCATGGCTTCAACAATGCTTAAAGATGCTTCACTTCAATGCTTCCAAACAGATTCCAAATAGCCATACACCAAATGGTTAAGTCCAAGTTTTTATGATTCAATCCATATTTTGTTGTCTCCACAGTCAGAATTAAGAGGCCTTCATAGTCCGAATCAAGAGAAAATGCCACTAAAATTGTCTTTCTTGCTATCTCTCTTCAGATCCAAGTTCCTTTGTATCTATGTGCTTCTCCTTAAGTCATTGAGCTATATTTGATTACACAACATTCTCCTTTATAGTCCTTTTAATGAGCCATCTTTTCCTTGTGTTCTTGTAAAAATCTTTGCAAGTTATCTTTGCTAGCAGATTTTGATACCCCATCTGTGATTGTCTTTTAAATTCTTTTTACTGATTGGAATATTTTTGCAATGCTTCAGTTTTGTTAGATGCTGCCAATTGCTCTTGCTTCAAGCTTCATTCCTAGATGTATATGTTTGTTTGAAGGTTGCCTCTATTTGTGTCCATAATTTACCCGTTCTCACATTAAATCCCTAAGTTGAGACATAAACTTATGGAATAACAACAACATAGTTATTTTCCCTATTTCTCTAGTATTAGATGACCTTCTCTGTTGCTCCAATTTCTACTTAGTGATCAAGTGGAAAACATCTTCAACAACATTCCAAAGAATAGTTAAGAGATCATGTTCTTCAATGAAGTGCTCCTGAGAAATGATCTTTATCAAAGAATAATTGTTAATATAGCTCAACAAGGATTTCATAAGGACCCTTTCACGAATAGCTTCTGCAACAATGATCAAGAATCACAGGCTCCCCCTAATTATATGCATGATCTTCCTTTTGGCAGAATCCCATCATCAAACACTCGAAATATCAAGAATATCTTAATCAAGTCAACAACATGTGTTGTTGGATGGAGGGTTCAGGAGAGTTTTTCAAATTTTTTTTTCTTTCTTCTCCATAATTGTGTAACTTTCTTTTTGGGCATGGTTCTAGCTCAATAAGGTGCCCAAATCTAGTTACAATTACATGCCATATGACCAATTTTATGACACTTAAAGCATTCTATGTTGTTCATGAATAAGAATCCATGAATTCTTCTTGCAAAATTGTTCCTCGGAGATTGTTGGGGACCATAATATCTATCTTTATGATATACCCTACAATATTTTGCCATGTGTCCAAAGTTTGTACAAAAATAACAATAACCAATAAATAAACTTTGGTACCTAGGAGATGGAGATTTCATTGATGTACTTTTGAAGTCTTTCTGCCTTGAGATCCTTTGATGATAACCATTGCTTCTCGCATCCTTGACATCATCTACATTTCTTATTTGAGTGGGATTTCTTCCATTGTTGCCTTGACTCTTCTCCTTGCCTTTGTTGGAACTAGGAGCATCAAACTTTCTTTCTAGATTCCTCACATCCTTTTTATTTGAAGCATTATCATTCTTGTTTGAGGATTCAACTTCATAGCCAAGACTTGATTTATCAAATGGGAATCTTTGATGGCTAATCATGTCATCGAAGGCTTGAGAGCTCTTCAAGATTTTGTCCATCCCTTCAACCTTTTTCCTAAGGGAGACAAACTCTTCTTCCAATCTTTCACAATCATTATTATTCTTAGCAAGTTGTTTCTCAGTCTATTCCTTGATATGAGTAGCTTCATTTGCTTCTATTTTAAGGGAGATGATATCTGACTTCATTTGGAATATTTCTTAATTTTCTTTTGCTAGACTTCTCTCCATTTCTTCCTTGATTCTTGTAGCTTTACATATTTTGACCTTAAGAAGGTTGAGGTCGGATATTAGTTTGAATATTTCTCCATCCTTTGCTTTTAATTGACATATCATGGTGTTTCTCTCCTTTTCTGCTTCATCAACCTATCCTTCTATGATTTCCAATGCTTCCATTATCTTCTCAGCTCCTTGTGCTAACTTTCTTGCTTCTTGTAGTTGAGATTTGAGAGAGAAGACCTCTACCTTGTATTGACCAATCTCTTCTTCAAGTTCGTTCAAGCTCTTATTCCTTTGTTCAAGTTGACTTGACAAGGTATCTTCCCATTTCTTTGCTTTATCCAATTGATTTGTCATGGATATGACTTGTTCATAATGCTTTCTTTTTCTTTGATGAAATTCCTTCTTAAGCTTGGCAAGCTCTTCATCCCTTTCTTGTACTTGAAGCTTGACAAGGTCAACTTTCTTCCTTGTTTGGTCTTCATCACCAGCTAGTGCTTTCATATTAAGTTCCTCACTTTCCTTTTTCAAATTGGTATTCTCTTCCGTGGAAACAATAATTTTATCAAGGAGATCTTCTACAAAATCTTTTTCATTATCTTCATCTTCTAGGTCTTCTTTAGCCTTGATGTCATCATTCTCATTTTCAGCTTCTATGATGGGTTCTGGATTTCCTTCTTGGTTTCCATCATCTTCTTGACTGGTGGTCATGGTCAATGATTCTTTTGAATGAAGGTCAAGAAGTTTGTCCCATATACCATTTGTTGATGAACATTTTCCTAAATTGTTCTTTATAGAACTGGTAGCCCATTCAAGATTGCATTCATTACTTTTGCATTGTACTCCTTGGATTCTCTATTCATCATGTTATCAATAATTACTGATTCCCATACTTCAATGCCTTGAGTCTTTATGAAATTACTCATTCTTGCTTCCCATATATCAAATTTTCCATTGAACCATGGAGCCTCCACAAATTGATTGACTTCTATTTCAGTGGTAGAGGGAGACACATCTTTAGGAGGATTGGATACTTTCTTCCTTGGCTTTGCCATTTGTGTTCTAATTATCAACCTTCAAGTTTTTAGGCTTTGAGTGAAGGTACTGGATCTGATACCAATTTTTGGAAATACTTGGGAGGGGGGTGAATCAATATTCCTTTTCAATTGTTATTTTTACGAGTTAACTCATTTATATTTAGAACACAAAATGAAAAATAGGAATAAATGATTTTATTAATATAATATTTAAAATAAATCAGATACAATATATATAAGGCTCCAATCTGTTTCCAAGCACCAACTTGGTATTTTGTGAGGCTCCAACCTCTAGGGCACCAACCCTATCTTCTCAAGGCACCAACATTGTGTTTAGGAGCACCAACTCCAAGGATACCAATCCTTCATTTTCTGAGGCACCAACTCCAAGGGCTCCAACCCTATCTTGCCAAGGCACCAACCTTGTTTGTTTGAGGCTCAAACCTTCAGGGCACCAACCCTCTAGGCTCCAACCCACTAATATATTTTGTCTAGATATGTTTGATAGTAATTCTCTGCTCCCAAAATCTTCTTCACTGAATTTTGTCAATCTACAACTTCACTGTAGTCTCCATGCTACATCATCAATGACAACCTGTCTTCATATGAAGGAGTCATAAAAAATCTTCATATTTCCCACACAAAGTTCGCAAAGTTACCTCGATGATTTCAAATAGCCATCATGATCTAAAATAGTCTTCACACAGCTTCAATGTGTCTACAATGAACTGCACTAAGCTCTGCATAGAAACAAATCTCTGTTTCAAGCCTCTGTTATCACTGTCACGGTAAATGCTTAAGGAGTGACTGCTACAGTATCTTACTTACAAGGGACAAACTCACAAATGCTTCAATGTTGGTGTTGTCTACTACTCCCTTCAACTGATGATTGATAAAAACTTACTTGGTTGGTTCAAGGTCAAACATATCTTTGTCTTCTACTAGCCCTTTCAGCTTCCTTCTTCTTGATGTGACCTTCAGATTCCTTCTATCCTACTGGACCTTCAGCTTCCTTCTATCCTACTAGACCTTCAGCTCCCTTCTGTCCTGTTGCACCTGCGACTTCTTTCTGTCTTGTTGGACCTGTTGGATACCTATACCAATAGGTTTCATATTTCATGATTGGCAAAATAAGTGCCAAATATGATCCATTCTTTGCTGTCACAAAGGTTCCATATTTACAAGAAAAGAAGGTGTATATAGGCCTGCATATTCACAAAAGTTTATGGATGACCCAACAGTCTAATCTGGATCATGCCATGTTTTCAATTTATGTTGTAGAATAGAGAAAGAAATCTGTCCAAACTATCTAATCTTGGCAGATCAGTAACCAGGTAGAGAAACTAAGGTGCCCAACTGTTTAATCTGGGACCTTGGAAGGAATAAGGGTAGTAATTAGATAGGAAATAAAAGCAAAAAGCCAATGAAAATAAAAGGGCACACAAAGGGTTTGCAAGTCCAAGTGCACCCTCTAAGAAGGAATAAAAAATGCTAGGAAAACTAGTTGGGTAGGTAGAGGGGGTTGCAGAAATGGTGTCTCTTTCAAGACCAAAGTTGCTGAAACATCTACAAGAAAAGCAACACACTGGAGCATGACTAACTCCCTTGTTTTCATTTGTACATCACTCATTACTAACACCTTTTCCCAAGCTGTACAAAGCACAGGAGTTTATATCTTTGTCATATCCTTATGGCCTTAAAAGCCACATTTCTTGTGCAAAAAATCTTTTCATTTTGATCTACTCTTGATTCCAAGTTATTTTCAAAGAAAACTTGGATATACTGGTCCTCATCTATATGTTCCCTCCGCATTGATAACTAAGTCTACTATTTTAGCTCCCTATACTCCACTATTCCTATTATTATAAACACTATGGTGTATAAACCCCACAATGTATAAATATCCCCTCCTTGGCACTATAGCCATAATGTTCACTCCCTGGGAATTGAATTAACACATGGTTAAGGTCAAGAACCCATGTTCCACCTTTTTCTTCATCTCAATCCATTTTCCTACCCAATTGCTCCATTTTTGCCCAAAAGGAAACCTTGAAGAGCACTCTTTAATCCCTTAAAACCATCCAAGGGCGGAAACATTATGAAATGTATTTATCATGCCTCATCCCAAGGTCGGGAGCCAGTTTTTCGGTTTTTGCTGTATAAATTCCATCGGACCCCTCTTTCCTATAGTTCCACCTTCATAAAATTTTGCACGCAAATATCGCACAAACTCCGCAATTTGCACCATTTTCTAATGTTGGCCGACCGAATTATATTTTGCAAATAAAACTATAAAAACCATTGAAAATCATTTGTCACATGGAGGGTCCCGCCGTCACGTTTGCCGAGAAATATAATTGTTTAAGGCCCACCCACTCACTGTTACAGCCCGTGCAACTAATCCGCCCGATGACCGTCCGATGGTGGCCTTCCCAGATCTACGGTTGGCATCGATTTCGGGAAAACCCGACATATGACAGTTAACAAACAGCAGAAGTTATCACCCGTGCAGCTCCGTCACTCGACAGCCGTCAGATCGCGCGCCTGCGGATCAACGGCTCACATCCATATCGGAGGACCCCCGACGTCCGAAAGATACCTTCCGATATCTGTCAGACGCTTACGTCACGCGGGGACAGATGTCGCGTCCAAGTTCCATCGGAGCCCCCTCTGACAGATTCTTTGCCGTGCAGGAGGGGGCCCGATATGGTGACACCTGTCCTGCCCACGTCCCCGTCCTGCTGTCACGCACGTCATCACCATGTCTGCCCACCTCGTCCCTCATTCGCCCACCTGGCCGCGCCACCTCATCGCCCCGTGGACCGGTCTTTGGCTGCCACGTCACCCGATGACGTCTTGCTGACGTCATCCAACCCGGTCCCCCATGCTGACGTCATGCTGACGTCATCCAAAAAGCGCGCCAATAAAGGAAAAAGCCATATTTTTGCCGTTTTTTCGCAATTTTGTCATTTTTCTGGGAAAAGCACTACTCCGTTGTCTGCATGCATTCCACGACGACCGTTCTACCAGCCATCCCACGACCATTTTCAAAGAGTCCAAAGCGCTAACCCAGCTGCTGCTTCATCCCAAGCCATTGTTTAAACAGGTATTTCATACTTCGTCTTCTCTCGAGCTGTTTTTTCATGATTTCTGGTAAAATCCACCATAAACAGGCATTAGAGTGAAATGTGACCGGTTAACTAACTATATCCTACCTTTGTCAAACCGTTTAAGATTGAATTGCTGGTAGAAACCTTCTTTAGCCTCAAACACTGTCAAAAACCCTACCTTGTTCGCGCAATCGTGAACTCACTGTATTATTCCCAAAATTTTGCAAGGAGGTCTGCTACTCTGCATAAAAACCTGCTCAGGAAGCTCAGCACCATTATATTTGACTATGTACCAACACTATTACCTTCGGTCCCTCTCGATTCCAGTGTATCAGTTAGCAGACCCGGCATTTCAAGAAATACTTGGATTAGACATGGAAACCCCTGCAGTCCTTAATGTCACTCCTTTGAATGCTCCTCAGAGAGAGCTAGATTGGCAAGATTTGGCAGACCTAGACTACCAAATCTTGGAAGATTGCCAATCCAGATGTACATTTCATATTCACCTGCTGAATGAGCTCAGGGCTAGGCACAGAGATGGAACAGACATCCTAGGTATTTGGGA
>APFE030776132.1:0-11731 GCA_000404065.3 Pinus taeda
AAACTGCTAAAAATAGTAAGTTGTGCTACAATTAAGGAAACTGAAAATGCTGAGAAAGACAATGGTGGGGGTCCATGTGGACTTGGCAGGTGGCCACCAATATCCACCTGGATCAGTAGGTCAGCTCAGCTCTCTGCATCTGCTTCTGTCTCTTATGTCTCCTTCTTCACTGTTCTCTTCTTTCTGACAGTGCTTCCCCCCTTTTTTCTTTGTCTGTGCATTCATTGCTTAAAGCCAATACGTCTCATGACTGTTTGCTTCCTCTTTCACCTCTTTGGATCCCCTGTTGTTGTTCGCTTGGAGTTACCTGCCTCTGCGTCGTTGCCATTATGTAACGTCTCACAGTTGCCATTATGTAACGTCTCACAGGGAAGTGCCCAATTGTCCTCTCATGAACTGCGCTAGCTCTTCCTCATACGGTTTAGTATTCTTGGTTACATCATGAAATGACTCATCCACCAACTCAGCGGTCAAATCGGACTTCAAACTTTATACATCATGGCCTATTTCCTCCTTCCGAATCCGGTTTCCCATCAGACGCAATCTCCATTATTAAATCTGTAGCCCCTAGATCCTACAGTTATCGCTCTTATCGCGTGGTTGACTTGATCGGACGTTAGCCTGCTATGAGAGGCAGTTTTCTCTCTCATCTGCCAGACATGCATCGTTCACTGTATGGAATCGCTGGGTCTCTTGACAATTCCACTTACCGCCCAAAACGCCTCCGATATTCCGTCAGTTTTGGAGCGCGGGACCCACCTTTCGATTTAGCACTTTTCCCATGATTTTTGGCTTTCCTTGTGACCGAGCGCTCGAGGCCTTTCCATTTCGAAGGGTTTTTCCCAGCAATGCGGATTAATCGCGCATCAGAAACGACCTCTATTTTCCGATCTGGACTTCCTAACTACTAGTTTGCGCCCTGCGCGGTCTCCATGGGCCTCGGTCAGTGCGCTTTGACCGAGGTCCTCGTCGTTCCTTGCTGGCTACAAACTGCCATTGTCTAGAGGTCTTCCTGATAGCTCATTATCCACAAGTTTTTAAAGTCTGTCATGATTTGATACAGTCATAGAACTCTAATAATTTTTCATGGATCCAATTTAGATCACGACCTTCCCACTGAAAAAGATTTTGGACCACCAAAAGTTGGTTTTCAATTATCGACTAAGTGAGGGTAGAATTGTCTCACTTGTCCAATCTCTCTCCACTTTGCACTGCTTGGCTTTGAACCCTTGAGCCCAATTCTGAGGTACTTAACATCTCCCCTGGACGTCGTCCTCAACTTCCTATCTAGAACTATGTCTTCCCACAATTCATTAAGATATTTAGGTAATAGGTCATCAATAGAAGGCAATTGACTCTACTCTTAGAGATCCTCAATTAGTGAAGATTCAAATAGTCTCAAACAATCTGCATTTATGACTGAGTAGATGTGCATGTAAGCTGGTAGATCACGGCAAAAAGAATTCTCACCAATTTTCTCAAGTATCTTGAAAGCTCCATAATTGATAGGCTTTAGATTTTTACCTTCACCTTGCATTCTGTCCTTGCTGATGTACACCCAAACTTGGTCTCCAACTTGGAAACTATGCTCCATCCGATGCATGTCATGCCTGGCCTTGTATTTGGCCTGGCTCTTTTCCAACTGTTCTTGTACTGCCTGGTGGATCTCTTGAATTTGTTCAATGAACCTAGTTGCCCTGTCCACATCATTGTGTCCCTCAACATGGTGTCTTTACTAAAGACAAAATCCAAAGGTGACCTTGGTGTGAAACCAAAACAGGTCTCAAAAGGAGATCTCTATGTAGAAGAATGTTTTGCTTTGTTGTAAGCATGCTGCACATAACACAAATGTTTATCCCAAAGCTTAGGATTCTTGTTGCAATATCCCCTGAGCAACTAGATCATTGTCCTGTTAACTACTTCGATCTGGCCATCAGTTTGTGGATGAAAAGATATGCTTTTCTTCAATTTGGTGTCCATCAGTTCCCACAAACTTGACCAAAACTTCCTCATGAATTAGGTGTCTCGATCAGATACAATGGAAGTGGGTAATCCAAAATGAACCCATACATATTGAAAGAACAATTTTGCAGTTTGTTCAGCTGTAATCTTTTTATTACAAGGTATCAAAATACACATTTTGTTGAACCTATCCACAAAAACATACAAATAATCATGACCTTTCCTAGATTTAGGCAGTCCTCCAACAAAATCCATGGAAACACTTTCCCAAGGGTGAGAAGGAATTGGTAATGGAGTGTACAAGCCTAGTTTTCTATTGTTGGGATTTCTTTTAGCACACATAGTACACCCTCTTACATATCTAGAAACTGTCTCATTCATTTTTGGCCAATAACAAAATCTTTGCAGCTGTGCAACTATTTTACTTACCCCAAAGTGGTCTGATATTAGAGAAATGTGTGCTTCTCGAATTACCTTTACTCTTTCAGTTTGTGGAATGCATAGCTTCCCACAATGATATAAGAGTCTGTCCTTTACATGATAATCCAGTTCTTCTACTCGTTTGCCTTGAATTAAAGTTGCCTATACATATTTGAAATCTATATCTTGAGCATATTGTTCAATGTAGCTTTCATATAACACAGAATTATGCTTAAGTATAATAGATGCATTTATAATGGGTCTAGATAACATATCTGCAACTTTATTGTGTATGCCCTTTTTATATTTGATGACTAAATGAAATTGTTGTAGAAAACCCATCCATCTATAATGTATTGATTGCTGCAACTTAGTTTGGGAGTGTAGATATTGAAGTGGTTGATGATTAGTATGTATTACTATCTCTTTTCCCATTAAGTAATGTTTCCACTTTTTCACACTCTGTACTAATGCATACAATTCTTTATCATATGTAGGATAGTTAACTACTGCAGAATTAAATGTCTCAGAATGATAACATATGGGTTTACCGTGCAGTGCCAACACTGCTCCCATGGTATAGTCACTGACATCCATTTGGATCTCAAATGGTCTTTAAAGATCAGGGAGTGCTAGTACAAGTGTTGTACTAATATTTTCTTTCAAGGTGTCGAAGGCTTTCCGCTGTTTGCCTCCCCAATGAAACACCTTGTTCAATCCTGCTAAAGCATGTAAGGGAGCTGAAATTAAGGAAAAGTTAGAAATGAACTTTCTCCAATATTGTGCTACTCCTAAGAAGCTTCTAATTTCTGTAGAAGATTTGGGTTTAGGCCAGTTCACAATGACTGCCATTTTAGAGGGATCTATCTTCAACTCACCACCCCCTACTATATGTCCCAAATAATTCAAACATGTTTTGCCAAATTCACATTTTGAGATTTTATAAGAATTTTCTCTTTTCAAAACATTTAGTGTATGCTTAACATGCTTTAAATGTTCTTCCCATGTTTTGCTAAATATCAGAATGTCATCCAGATACACAATAACAAAATCATCAATAAAAGGTTTGAGTACATCATTCATTAATCTCATGAAAGTAGCAGGAGCATTAGTTAAGCCAAAAGGAATAACCAGCCACTCATACAATCCCTGCTTTGTTTTGAAAGCAGTCTTCCATGCATCTTGTTCTGCCACTCTGACCTGATGATATCCACTATGAAAGTCTTGCTTGAAAAAATAAACAGCTTCTTTCAATTGATCTAAAAGATCTTCTACGCGAGGAAGGGGATAACGATTTTTGATTGTTATCTTATTCAGTGCTCGTTAATCGATGCACATTCTCCACAAGACATCTTTCTTCCTCACCAAAACGATTGGTGACCCACATGGTGATGTGCTAGGTCTAATGAACCCTTTCTCGAGCAACTCTTGCACATGCTTCTTGATTTTAGCATTCTCTAAAGCGGACAACCTGTACATTCCAATGTTAGGAAATGGAGCATCTTACTGCAAAATAATATCATGTACTATTTCCTTTTTGGGTGACAGACCTTTAGGTTCTTGAAACAAGATATCATACTTTGAAACAACCTTTTCTAAATTAGCTTGTTTAACATTACAACCCTCAAATACATTGGTTTTATCAAGTTTCTTTTCATTTACAACCATTAGTAAGAATTGTTTGCATGAATTTATCATTCGTTTCATTTGCCCTAAGTTTATGAGAGTATAATTATTCTTGAGCTTATGAGCTCTTACAAAGTATTTGATTCCATCTTTAACAAGTAGATACTTATTCTCAGCTCTATAGAAAATAGATTTTCTATCATACAAGTAAGGACTTCCTAAAACAATTCCACATATATCCAAAGGAATTATGTCTAACTCAACCTCATCTACAAATGCTGACCCAAAAGAAAACATGAGTTTGCATTGTCAAGTCACTTGTAGTTGTGTTTTATCATTTAACCGTCCTAATGGGTATTGTTTCTTGTGAGGTGTAGTCACTAATAGCAAACTTCTTTACAATAGCTTCAGAAATTAAATTTACTTGTGAGCCACTATCAAACAAAGTATCAATCTTTTGATGTTTGGAAATAACTCGAATATGGAAAAGCTCATGTCTTTTTCTCTCATTTTCTTCATCAATAGTAGATTGTGCAGAATTACTAGTAGATGCTTCATAATTCTTACCTCTTATACCTGTGGCTGCAATAGTTGTTTCATCTCCTAAGTCTGACCCCAAATCTTTCTGAATAGCTACAACAGTCTTCTTCTTCTTGCCCTCGAACTTCTTAGGTCTCAGCTCTGGATGCAGAATCCAACAGTGCTCATCATCATGCCCATTCTTCTTACAGTGAGTGCATGAAGCCTTGCTCTTCTATTTTCCTTGCTTTCCATTTCTATTTTCTTTTCTCCTTTTTCTTGCTTGCAGTGGGTTGGGATGATCCCCCAACTTCTGGACTTCTATTCTTTCCTCTAGCTTCTAGATGAGTAGCTTGTACAGATACCTCATCTATACTAGTGGGGTTAAACATGAGGATAGTGTGCCTCATGTAGCTGTGTATATCACCAATGTACTTCAACAAAGTCTCAGGTGAGTCTAATGATATTCCTAGAATCAATGCTCTCTTCCTAAATTCTTGGGTGTAACCTTGTACACTTTTCCCTTTCAACTGTCGAAGAGTTTGCTAGCTCATCATGGCTTGCTGCATGTAGGCCAATATATAGAATTTATTTTTGATTGAAGAAACAAATTCACTCCAGACAGAAATGGTCTTACCATGTCTCTTCATGTCAGCTTGGGTCCTGCCCTCCCACGAAACCAAGGCAATTCCTCCAAGGCGTAGGCTTGCCAGCTAAATATTACTCTTGTCTGAATCAATACTCTACACTCTGCAATAAACATCAATTTGTCTAATCCAATTGTCCAGCTTTTCTACATTTAACTCTCCATCATATATAGGTAAATCAAATTTAACATCTAGTTTAATCAAATATGTCTTCTTTTTATGTTCAAGGCTATTAGGAGGTGTGAGAAAGCTTTCTTCTTTCCCTTTGCCTTTTGAGTGGTCATGTAGGAGAGACTCATCTTCTCTTTTGTCTTGTTTGGAGCCCGATGAATATTCATCCTTATGTTTCCTAAAGTCCTTATACATTTCCCCTACCATGGACCTTATGGCTAGGAAACTATCTATGAATTGAGGGTCTGGCCCCATAGAACCTTCTTCTAACATTGTCTTCTGAGGATAGACTCTCCCAATTTCAGGATTAGTTTCGACCAACTCTCATTCTCCTAATTTGAGCTTTGATCTAGTTAGCATTCAACAGCTAAATCCAACACAAGCATTTCTAACCTTAACAGCCGAGAGCTCTGATACCACTTGAACTGAAAATCACTTGTGTGAGATCTCAGCTAGTGAATTAATGAATGAAGGTATTACAGACTCATGTGCTGGTGGGTGTCTTTGTTATCTTAGGCAATGGATCGATAGGATTACAAAATACACAGACACAGGAAAATGGAAAACAGTAAGAGAAACACAGTAAGCAAAATGTAAGAACACAACAAATTAATAAGGAGTTCACCCAATCCTCCTGGGCTACGTCTCTGGTCTAGTTTTTAGTGGTGGCCTTCTTTTATTGTGTCTTTAAACAAAGTTTTTACAATGAGGAGCTCAAATTGAGTCTCCTGAAACAGATAATGCTTATTAGGGTGGTTCTTGGATTCCCCAAGCCACTAGAGTGCACAAACTCTTCCTTACCAAGTCTCAACCTCAACTGGTCTTGATGGGATGAGTCTAATTTTGTACTCAGTTCCTGACAGATATCCTCACAGGGATTGCTTGAACCTCTCAAGCCTTCTGTCTGCTCGATGTTGCCTTAACTCTGTAGGTTATCTCGGCTCTCTGCGTCTGTTGCTATCTCTTTTGTCTCCTTCTTCACTGTTCTCTTCTTTCTGACAGTGCTTCCCCCCTTTTTTCTCTGTCCGTGCATTCATGGCTTAAAGCCAATACGTCTCATGACTGTTCGCTTCCTCTTCCGCTTCTTCGGATCGCCTGCTGTTGTTTGCTTGGAATTCCCTGCCTCTGCATCATCGCCACTGTGTAACGTCTCACAGGGAAGTGCCCACTTGTCCTCTCACAAACTACGCCATCTCTTCCTCAAATGGTTCGGTATTCTTAGTTACGTTGTGAAATGACTCCTTCTGAATGTGGTTTCCCATTGGACGCAATCTCTGCCATTAGATCTGGAACCCCCAGATCCCACGGTTATCGTTCTTATCATGCGGTTGACTTGCTTGGACGTTAGCCGGTGATGAGAGGTGATTTTATCTCTCATCCGCAATACACGTGTTGTTCACTGTATGGAATCGCTGGGTCTCCTGACAATTCCGCTTACAACCCAAAACGCCTCCGATATTCCGCCAGTTTTGGAGCGCGGGACTCGCCTTTCACTTTAGCGCTTTTCCCACAGTTTTCGGCTTTCCTTATGACCAAGCGCTCGGGGCCTTTCCATTTCGAAAGGTTTTGCCCAGCGATGCACTAATCGCGCATCAAAAACAACCTTCGTTTTCCAATCCGAACTTCCTAACTGCTAGTTTGCACCCTGCGCAGTCTCCATGGGCCTCGGTCAATGCACTTTGACCGAGGTCCTCGTCATTCCTTGCTGGATACAAACTGCCATTGTCCAGAGGTCTTCCTGATAGCTCATTGTCCACAAGTTTTTGAAGTCTGTCGTGATTTGATACACTCATAGAAATCTAATAATTTTTCATGGATCTAATTCAAATCAATAACATAACATAATCACTATCCGCGTTTTAAAGGGATTTCATAGGCCGAGAGAGCCATTCCACCATATAATAGAGCCCAGGAGACAGTTTGCTGGGAAACAAAGCCCGGAAAGGGAAAGAGAATGGCCACAACACGCTGCAGCCCAAAACAGAAAGATCAAGGAGCACATACAACGCAACAACTATCATGGAGCATCTCTAGCACAGGAGAACACCCATATAGTGCAACAAGCTGCCAAAAATATATGAAAATGGTTACTTTGGTGTCAAAAGCAGAAAACTCTAATCCCATGCTTGCCTAAAGGGCATCAAATTAGTTAACAATGCAGATCAAATATATTAGGACTTTGAGCCTTTTAGAGCTCAGGATCATTGTAAAGAGCTATAAATATTTGAAAGAAAAATGTAATAGAGGTTCAACTTCTGGAGATTGTTCCTCCTTTGTTCCTTCAAACTTCTCGTCTTCATTCTAGCAATATAAGCTTCTTTTGTTGTTACATGTTCAATTCCATTTTCTCTGTTGTTCTATGCTTGCACATGAATAGGTTATTCATGTTTTTTGTTGTGTCTAATGCCAGATAACTGTCATCTTATCTCTACATTGATAAACTAGATTTGCATGTTTCATTTGCTGCTTGTAGCTAGTCATTCATATATGCTTATGTATGCATCTGTTGGTACAATCAGTATTCTCCATCTTTCCATTGAATCTATAAACTATTGAGCATTAGTAGTCTAAAGCCTTGTATTGTTGAGGGTGTTCATGCATGTCTTGGGTGAGAATAGAGCTGAAATGATTATTTGATTTGATCCAAACCATCATTTATTCCAATATTTCAGAGAACAATATTGAGGATTATATGTTACTAGGCATCTCCGATCTGCAACCTATGAGAGTTTATTGGAGTGTTAATAGGTACTGTTCACCAGGAGACGAGATTCAAATTTGACTTTCCGTTAATTGCCCTCCTTTATTGTCGATCACCCCTAAATGTGAATGCTGACATGCTTAAACCAAATGCAATGACCCACTCGTTGACCTCCCAGCCTACTCCTTGGGTATTCTCCTTCCCCGCTGACCCCCGAGCTGCAATGGGGTTGTACAACAGAGGAATGTATTAGCTGGTAGAGGAGAGCACTCTTTGGCTCAAGAGTCCCATCTCTAAAGTCCTCTACCTCGCCAAACTCACTATAGATCATAGTCACTACTCTGGCATAATCTCGTCCATCCAACAGTAGGGTAAAGAAAAAGTGTTTTCTCTCATGGCCTACCCCTTCTTTTATAAGAGTCCTCATAGGTGACACTTGGTCTTTCATGCATAATTAATTATTGTTGATAATCCAATAGTTTGATTATTCACCCACCCATGTGTCACTCTTTCATCAAGGATCTCCAAAATTATTTATTTACATTTTAATTTAAAAATTATATTTTTACTCACCTCAACAAAATTCCTATTTATTCTCCTAGTTGTCTCTTCATCCCCCTTTTTACTCCTTAATTTGTGTTCATTACTAAAATCAATTGATAATTCAAGATTTGATCCCCTATCTACTCCCTAATTTAACTCAAGTTATCTCTTAGATGGATATTCTTATGTTGGCTGTTGCCACATGGAGGTTCTCTAAATTTCTCTAAAATTTAATTTATTAATCTTATTTTAATTTACCATCCTCTTCTCTTAATTAGGTTTAATTATTTTAGGATTAATATTTATCCTTACATTTATGTCCCTCTTTCCCCTTTTTACCTAATTAAATTACATTATCTACCTAAAATTTTCCAACACGGGAAGAGTAGAGTTTTTAAGGTAAAATATTTAATTTCTCCCTATGATCCCCTTAAACCAAGTTTTATTCTTGATTTAATTACCTCAGTTCTAATCATCATTTATCATTTGATTTGAACTTACATGGTTTTCATATCTTGATTATATTTATTAATTTATTTATTTTTAATGATTCCAAGGGTGTCAAGTTTGGTCGTGCCCTTCAAGAGATTCCCTTGAAGTTCCAAGGGTGTCACGCCTAACAATTTATTTGTGATGCCAAGGGTGCCAAGTTGGTCATGCCCTTCAAGAAATTCCCTTGAAGTTCCAAGGGTGCCACGCCACTTTTCCTTCAAGCATTCAGTGGCTACAAGGGGAAATTATAGGTGCAACGTCAGAGACCACTATTGTCTCTTATGTTTCCTACTATAGTGAGACTAATGGTGCCAAGGATCAAGGAATCCACCTTGATGCGTGCCCCCCAATAAAATCCTCATGAGTGACCCAACTTTGGGACCTGCCCTCATGACATCGTGATCTTCAAGGCAAAGGTGTTTCAACCTTTCCAGCCCAAGTCACAACATGAGTGCTAGTGGGTGAGATCAGGGACAACCCCATCACCCATATGTGAGTCATTCAACCAAGCAACTAATTTGTGTCTGCAACCACTTACATATCATCATAATATAGATAAACATATATAACGGGTTTCAAAATTGACTTAGAATTTCAAAGAAAATAATATAAATTTTCAAACCAAGTGTTGTCAACTCGTCGTATGCGAGTGCCTCTAGTGGTTTCCAGCCATACTCAATATCATCGGTAACAAGGTTTCTCAGTGAAAGTCATTGTCCTAATAACATCATCAACATCACCTAGTCATTTGCATCATTGTTCATTGTGAACTAGAACTAATGCAAGTAAGTAACATAGGGGACACATCCATCATGGCTATCATCATCATAACATCAATGGAAACATACATATCCATCAAAGTTATCAACATCATAACATCAATAAAAAATATACCTATCCATCAAAGCTATCATTATCATGATATCAACAGAGAGCATACATATCCTTTACTGTTATCATCATCATAAATTCAATAAAGACCAAACATAACCATTTATGCTACAATCATCATAATATCAATAGAGAACATGTTGATCCAGGTGGATGTTGGTGGCCACCCGCCTATCCCACTTGGACCCCCACAATTGTCTCTTTCAGTTTTGCAGTTTCCTTAATTATAGCACAATTTACTATTTTTGGCAGTTTTTCGGGTCCTGAACTTCTGGAGCCGTTTTGAGGCCCTAAAATACGTTTTTTGGGAAAACCAGAAGAAACATGGGCCATTGATTGATGTTGCTCACTCAAAAGTTGTAGTCCTCAGATAGATATTTCTAACGAGGTATTGTGCGCGTCAAAGAGAGATCGTATGCCAAAGTTAAGACCCCAGGAAGATGATGTACCAATTTACCCAAACGGGGCCCATAGTTTGGCGCTCCATCTCCTAGGGTTAGGTTTTTGGATGTTTATGGTTTTCCATTGTTTCTCAACAATAAATAGGCCTTTGAGCCTCATTGTAACACAGTTAAAAGGCATGTAGCCACCACAGCTCTTCTCAGAGATAAGCTACCATTGCCCGTGCTAGTCTTATTTCCATTCTGTTTGTAAGCATATTTCAATATTTTAAATTAATGAAATGAAATATTATTTCTGCTGCATCTCTGTATTTATTATTACATCTGTATTTTGTTGTGTTCCTATTTAAATTCAAATCAGTGGTATCAGAGCGGTTTGATCTTTCTCTGTTTTTCTTTGCATATCCCCAACAAGGTCTGGATATAAGGAGTTGGGGATTGATCTGGTTGAACCTTTGCAAGATCAGCCTCGTAAATCCTGATGGCCTCCCATGGCGGATGAAAAGAAATATGAGGGGGTAGGAGATCCTCTCAAAATATTGCTCGAAGAAGCCCTCAAGCGACAAAGGAATGCAATGATGGACAACTTTGCCCAGATCCTTTAGTGGTTACCCAGGGGAAACACATCTACTTCCAGTGGCTACTCTAGAAGCGCCACACCCTTTAAGGTATAGGTTAACTTTAATATTACCATATTCAAGGGTCAGAGAGATGCAAATGTCATAGATAAATGGTTAGATCTGCTAGAAGGGTGTAACAGTACAAAGTAAAACTAAAATTAATGTCTTAATGAAAAACAAATACTTACAAATGAGCTCACCTATATTACCTGTAATTGCAGTCGGCCAATTGATCACCAGATTTTGGGGATGACTCTCCTCCCAACCGTAGGCTCAATTGTGCAGGATTCTGCTACAACTGGCCACCCCCGAGCCCTCAATCAATGACTACTTCCAGTGCTCCTAAGTCTTAGTATACCATTCTCCCAAGAGAATGAAAGATAGAATCTCAGAATGATAGAATGCAAGAATGCTTCTCATCTTCCTCACCATCTATTAAATAGAACAAACATTGGAAGGGGAACCACATGCACACACTCCATGTGTCTACATGCAACTTTGATTTTTTAGCTTTCTTGTTTTATTTCTTTACTTTTCTTTTGATTTTTAGCTTTCTTGTTTTATTTTCTTCTTTTTAATAGCTTTACTGATTTTTTTATTGTTTTCTTTGTTTTATTTCTATTTATTCTTATTTAGAGTTTTAGTATTTTTATTTTTATTATTTATTATTTATTTTCTTGTATATTTTTAAATATAATTTATTATTTAACATTTATGATTTATTTTTATTATTTATTA
>APFE030776134.1:0-11174 GCA_000404065.3 Pinus taeda
GAGGCTACATTTTCATTGCTGAAAGAACAACTGACTAAGGTAAAAAGCGGTAAGATGAAGAATTTTTTCTATGGTTTGATCTTGATTTCTTTGCCTTAGAGAAAATCCCATTGATGCAACCACAACATGTATCACTGGGTGTGGTTGGTCCTAGAGATCCACATATGAAGAGGTGGGTTGAATTGATGGCTCGACATGCTAGTCAGTCAACAATCATTTTCTCCCCTGCATTTTTTAGATGGCTTGAGCGACAACATGTCGTTATCAAGAAGCATCCATATTCAAGGATGGATTATCGTGGAGATCCAGATTTGATTCTACGAGTTGGAGCATAATGGGGTGCTATGGGTAAGTTGTTTGACCAAAGTGTTTTTGATTTTTCAAGTTTCTACATGTTTTTTGTGTTTTTTAATGTTTCGAAGACTAAACTAAAATTACTCTTATGCATACAGATGTGGGTATTGTTCAACCTACGGTACGCCAAAAAGTTGCAGGTGGGCCAGCGTAGAGAAGTATCAGAAGAGTAGTTCTTTAGGACTTGGATTTGGCTGAGACTTTAGCAGAGTTGCAGGATCACATAGAGGGATTAACCCTTGGTATTCGAGATATCCAGATCAAGGAGTTACCTATGAGGCTGTAGTGCCACACTATTGGTGTTCCTAACCGTTGGGCTAGGCTTTTGTGCATGATAGCACAGGCTTTGACCTATTACCATGAGCACCACTAGATCTACTTAGCATATTTTATATGCATTTTTGAGTTTTTGGGTCAAATGACTAAATGTGTCTTGGGCACAAATTTTGTAAAAACTTTTAAAACACCTGTCTATTTTACTTTCAGAGTTTTTTATGGTTATATGCAATCTTATTCAACTGATTATGTGAATTGAAAATATTACTTTTACATATGTTGAAAATGTCTATTTAACACATAATTCGCTAGAGAATCAGTTAATGTGTTAAGATTTATGGAAATATGTTGATATTGAATGTGTTCAAAACATCTTTCCAAAATATGAAATCTAAGGAACATACGAAAAATTGTTGGATTTCAGACAATATAAATGTTTGTTAGTTTTAGTACAACGAGTTACGAGTCCAGCCTAACGATGATTCGGCAAATGCCAAGTGAAATGGCAGTAGAAGGTAGTTCAATCAACGCGCTATACTTAGTGATATTGTTCGTCGATCGACTAATACAAATTCCTTTAAAACTCACTAACTCGCCACTTGGAGCGAAAATGGCTCATGCCGCAGAAGACAAATTTTGCGTATTATGACTAGCACCATTGGCGTAACCAACAAAATGTTCTGAAGACTCCGACATCTACAAAAAATGCAAAGCGGATTACTAACCAGATAAAAATCTCTAAAAGACACACACACACACACACACATGCAATGAAAGCATATATATAGTGAGTTTTACTACACTTAATCAAGCATAGTAGCATCTAAGGTACAGCCCGTTTCGGGGCTGTGACAATGGAATCCCATCATAATCTACTAACTCGTAGGCTCCTTTTGCCAGAACACGCTTGGCAACATAAGGACCAATCCACATTGGTTTGAATTTCTCTGCTCCAAGTTTATCAACTTCCTGATCGTAAAGCAAGACCATGTCTCCTTCTGAGAAGATATGAGGCTTGACATTCCTATCATATTGCGCCTTAATACGTTTCTTATGCGCTTCATTAGCCAATATGGCATCACGATAGGCTTCATCCAGATGTATTAATTCCAAGAAACGCGCTTCTTCTTCAGAAGTGTCAGGTAACAGGTCAATTGCGAGTTTGAGCGATGAAATTTCTCATTGTATCGGTAAGATTGATTCCAAACCATACACCAACTTAAAGGGTGTAAATCCAGTTGCATTTCTCACCGAGGTTCGATATGCCCACAAGGCAGAGTATATGATTAAGTGCCAGTTTCTTTTATGAACGCCTATCATTCTTTGCAACATACGCTTTAGGACCTTGTTGATGGCCTTAGCTTGTCCATTTGCTTGCGGGTAATATGGGGTAGAACTATCATGTGACAGTCCTAACTTAGTAGTAAACTCAGCCATCATGTGATCGTGAAAATGCAACCCATGATCTGTAACTATGGCTTGTGGTACACCAAACCAGGCAACCACATGGTTAAAAGAGAAAACAACAGCTGCTTCACCACTGTTGTTCAATGTTGGCATCGCCTCAACCCATTTGGTAAAATAGTCAACGACGACTATAATATACCCATGCCCCTTGGCCAAGGTGGGATTACATGTCATAAATTCAATGCCTCATTTGGTGAATGGGCCAACATCAATGACTGGATGCAATGGTGCAGGTGGTAATATGGTTTTTCGGTCATATATCTGGCATGCATGACAACTTCTGACAGCAATAATACAATCTTTAAATATAGTTGGCTAGAAGTAACCAGCACAAAGAATCCTTTGTGTGGTTGCATATCCAGATAAGTGTCCACCATAGGCACCTGAATGGAAATCATTCAATTCTTTCTCGGCCTCCTCATGCATGAGGCACCTCCGTAAAATCATATCAATACCACGACGGTAAAGTGTGTCGCCAACGATCAGATAATCTTTGTCTTGGTAACGAATACGTTGTTGTTGCGATGTATCTTTCCAGAAAGTTTGGGTTTGGAGATAAATCAATATATCTCCATACCAGGCATCACATGATGAAATTAGAAATAGAGACTCATCCAAAATTGATGGTTCGGATGTTGAATTGATGGAGGTCGAGGGAAGGTCACATAGTAACTCAGCGAAAACTAGAGATTTCTTTGATTTAGACTTGATGAATTCTAAATCAAATTCCCATAAAATAACTATCCATTTTGAGTATTTCCCCCCCAGCGATTGACGTGACAAAATTTATGTGATAGGGTTGCAATCTAAAATGACAGTTGTTTTCCGTAACAGGATATAATGGTGAAATCTTTGAACAGCTTCAACAGTTGCCAAAGCTAGTTTTTCAACATAAGAGTACTTAATTTCTATATCGTTGAGATTACGACTAAAGTAATAAATAGGATGTTCAATCTTGTTTTCTTCCTGGACTAAAACCATGCCAATGGTTGTATCTGCAGTGGCGAGATACAGGTAATAGTAATTTTGGTAATTTGGAGAATACATTAATGAAGCTCTAATCAGGGTATCTTTAAGAACTTCAAAGGAAGCTTGCGCGATCTGATCCCAATGAAAGGGTATCTCATTTTTCAAAATACGTGTAAATTCTTTAGCCATTTTAGCGTAATTAGGAATGAACCTCCTCAGAAAGTTGGCTTTCCCTTGAAGTCTCTGTAACTATAAAAGATTTGAAGGTGGACGAAAATCTAGAATTGCCTGAACCTTTAATGGATCCAATCGAATCCCTTCTCGATACACTACAAATCCAAGCAAGCGACGAGAACCAACATAAAACACACATTTGTGTGGATTGAGTCGAATCTTGTAGTGTCGGCACTGTAAAAATATTGCTCTCAAGTGTTGCAGGTGATTAGTCCGCTTTCATGAATGAGCAGGTAAATCATCAAGGTAAGGTTGAACAATGTGCTTGATGTCATTGAAGGCATAATCCATTACCTTTTGAAATGTGGCCCCAACATTCTTCAAACCGAATGGGAGTTTCCTATAGGCAAATGTGCCCCATGGACAAATAAAAGTTGTTTTCTATTGGTCCTATGGGTGTATATTGATTTGATTGTAACCATAAAATCCATCCATAAATGAAAATATTTCGCATTCGGCACATTCATCAATAATCTGGTTGATAAAGGAGTGGGATAATTGTCTTTTGGACATGCCTGATTGACATCCCTATAATCGATGCACACTCGTATTGTTCCTTGTTTCTTCATGACAAGAACAATGTTGGAAACCCAGTCAGTAAGAGGAATAGGGTAAATGAAACCAACCCTCAAAATTTTTTCAACCTCTACTTTAATTGTAGCAACTTCCTTTGGATGAACTGGTCGAAGTGACTATCGAGCTGGCTTGACATCAGGGTACATTTTAATTTCGTGTTCAACAATACTAGAGTCAATGCCTGGAATATCCTCGTATGACCATGCAAAAATATCTCTAAATTCACGAAAAAGAGCACAATAATTATCGACTTCCAATGGAGAACAAGATTTCTTGATATGAATATTCTCTACAATATTAGGCTTGGTCGAAATATTAATAGAAATTGTTTCTTCAATATTTGATAGGTTTCGCTCAAATTTGATTGTGTCTACGAAAACTGAATTCGATAGGAAATCAACAACTGATGGGTGGTTTAGTTCATTTGAATAATCTTCGGTGTCATCTGGAAGATGGGAATGATGATGATAATCTTCTCGTGTTTCCTCTCCTATCATCATTAATTGGATGATTCCTTCATCCGTAGAATGTATACATGAAAAAGGATTTGAAGAGGTACCATATTCTAATGACCTACTACCCATACAATTGTTGAGTGCGGATTTGGGTTTGCCACACAATCCTAAAAGATTGATTGCTATGATGATTCAATGGGGTTTAACGACATCACCTCAATATTACTGTCAACTTCAACTTTGTTGGTAATCCTCCTTAAATCAGAGATGGTGACGGTAGGGTAAAAGTACCCATTAGGGAATGATATTTAAAGAGACATACTCCAACACTTTGAAGTGACAGTGGGGGTCTGTGTACCAACGGAATGCTTCCTGTAGCCTGTGAACTATTGTTAAAGAAGGCTAGCTTATCAATGACTGTGATTCCACCCTTAAAAGGGAATGAAATAGTATGAAAGTACATGGAAACCACAGCAACAATAGCATATACCCAAGGCCTTCCCACTAAAATGTTGTAATTGAGGGGTCCATCAACTACCTCAACTTCAACAATAACTATTTTTCCCCCTAGTTCGATTTGCGGGTTACTCAAAATCACACATGGAGTATATGTTCATCCATCAAAAGCTTTCAACATGGTCGGTGATTGTGACAACGGCAGTGACCTAAGTGTTTTCCAACAGCTCATGGACATAATGCAAGTAGATGTCCCCTCATAGATAATAGTTCGGTGAACATTCTTATTGAGAGCTTTTACTTGAATTAGGAAGACTAACTGTGCCGGTAACCATGGTGTATATCCCGCATGGTTAAAAACCACAAGATTTGAATTCGTAGGATCTATTCCGCTTATTGTTGATAGTAAAGCTTTCTTCTAGTAGGGACAGTTTTGCAACACCTCGAGTGTCGACATAACAGAAAGTGATTGAGCAAGATCTTCCACTATGTTACAATTTTGAGTTGCTCAAGCTTGAGGGTTGAATGTCGATTATGCACAACTCCCTTTGTTGGTTTTATTGTTAATTCAGGTACAATGGGTGGAACAACTTTAGATGAAGTCGAAGTCAAAGGATTAGGTTGATCAGTAGCCTGATTATTCGATGATGATGATGGATTTCCATAATCTTTGTTTCCCGTTGACACCAAAAATTCATTTTGTGGCTTTGTGATGGATAACATGAGTACTTGGGATGTGGAAGCATGGTCTGTTGCAACCAAATGTGTCTCCGGGGTTGGAAATGGATCAAACAACACTGTCGACGTTTTTGAAGCCTTTAAAAGTTTAGAGACCTCATAGTAGTGTGGAAAATCTATTGTAAAATGCTCATCATTACGTATCAGAAATGGATAACGAGGTTTCCTTGTCGAAGTAAAGGAATCAGATGATTTCTATGGAGGGGAATTTTCTTGTTTCTTTTTGTTTTTCCCCTTTTTCTTGCTCCTTGGTTGCTTTGGATTTTTTCCTTCATCAGATGACACGACATTAATCTCAGAGGCAAGAGTATTTTCTGATGCATTGGTAGTTTGATTGGAAATAGCAATAGTTTTACCAGATGGTCTTCCTGTTGTTTGCATGCTTGAAGAACCGATCACACCACCACCGGCATGAGAGTCCTTACTCAATTGTGGAGGAGGGGGAAAAATGGAAGCTAGTCGAGTTGCATTGGGAATTTTATCATAAAGCATGCTAGATTGTGTGTAAATCAAATCCGTGTATTGGGCATGAGCAATAACTTGCTCTTCTGTGACAACTCCACCTTTTGCCACATTCTCAGTGATTGATGGCAACAAGAATTTTATGAACCACTCAGTTAAAATATGATCGAGAACATATGTCTTAACCATTCAAGGACGATGTCGCCACTCATGAATATGATATGATATATGGGTAGCAGTAGTCTGTTTAAAGTTGGTTAGGAGTTCCATTCCCATCTCGTATCTGATGGGTAATTGGAAGTGGGTCAAAAATGTAGTGGCTAAAGTGGTGAAATTATCGAAAGAAGCTCTTGGTAATTCAATGTACTATTTAGCAACTAGACCAGTAAGTGTTCTTTGGAAAAGACGAAGTCCGACCAAATCATCATTTAAGGAGTTTGATGAACAGCGCAAATGAAAGTTCATGACATGATTTGATGGGTCTTCTCCAGGATTTCCATTAAATTTCGAAATGTCAAATGGTAAGTTATCCGGAATTATCGGCCACCAAGGTGCATATAAGATTGGATCATTAGTGAGCCAATTTAAATATGGTAATTCTAAAGTTGCTACAAATGGCAATTGTCGATTCAAGTCAGGTTGAGATACCCAGGATATGATGGAATTGCCTGAGCAATTGGTCTTTTCTTACCAACATAGGGAATATGCATTTGGTAGCCTTGGTAGGGTTGTTGAACAAAACCAATATAAGGTGGTTGTTGATAACTAGGTTGAATGTGTGGTTGTCCATAACATGCAAAGCCTTGTTTACCAGGACCTTGGTAAGATTGAGATTGACCAAAACCAGGTTGAGCCTGTGGAACAAGTCCAAATTGGGGTTGGAATTGCTGGAATTGGGGTTGTTGAAATTGAGGCTGCCACGGTTGTTGAATCAACTACTATTGTTGTTGGTACAACTATTTTTTATTTAACGGTTGTTGTTGTCCAACAATGAAAGGTTGGTCAGGTTGTCAATAAACTATACCAATGTAAGCCTGGGTCAGTCCACATAAGGGTATACTAACCTGAGGTTATTGCTGAACTCCATAAATAAGTGGTTGTTGTACAACAACTTTAGGAACTTGAACTTATTGACCTAAAACTTGTGGTTTCAAGGTAGAAGGATCAGTTTGTACCAGTTGAGATATAACAGTTTGAACTTGTGACTATGGTATAGTAGTAACAACAGGTGTAGTAGGAATAGATGACATAGTTTGCATTGGTTGTGTTGGAAACACAAGCCTCGGTTGAACTGGCATTGTTAATTTCCATTGAAAATCTCTAATTCCAGATTGACCTGAATACTACGGGATATTACCATATGGTAGTCCTACGGAATAAGGAGGATACGGTGAATAAGCATACTGCTCTTCATATGGTGGAAATCCAGTATTTGATGGATACATAGGTCTTTGTTGACCAGATTGCCCAGCTTGATACTGATATGTATGATCAAACTGTTGGGTTCCCATTAAAGAAGAACCAAGTAAAATTCTGGTTGAGGACATGGGTGATGACCATGGTGTAGAAGCAACCTCTGAGTGGGTTCTAGACAATGATTGGTAACCAATCGGGACGGACGATTCACCATACAGGTGAGAATCAGGTGTGGTAGAAAACACCGAAGAGGTTACAATAGAAGACTCTATCGCAGCTGCATCAGATGATACAGTTTGAGATGTTGATGGTTTTTTAGCCATAGTTAACTGACCCAAAAGTTGTCCTAAAGAATCGATGGGTACTTGAAAAGAAGCAAGATCAAATGGAACGAAAAAATCAGGAGTATTAGGGTAAAGATAAAGCCCAGTTCCAAAGTGAAACAGGGTTCCAGGTGTGGAATTTTCTTCCAATTCCTCCTCTATAGCAATTAAACCTGGTGGAAGAACTTCACTGTCAAGTCCATAAAAGATTTCTGGTGTTGATGAAGTTGAAGTTTCAATAGTTACTGATGTCTGAGGGGTAATTGGTTGATCGTATTCTGGTAAAGTAACAACTTCTGAATGTTCAAATTCAAAGTCTAGATGTTCGGGTAAGTGAAAAAAAGTTTCAAAAAGAGGTTCCGAACAACTTCAGGTTTAGATGTAACTTTTGTTTGAACTGGGATAGATTCTAGATTAACTTCTGGTTGAAGTGATTCAAATTCAGAAGTACTTTCTTGTTGAGCAACTTCAAGTTGAGGATCAACTTGTTGTTGAACAACCTCTGTTACTGTTTCACTAAGATCAGTGCTAATGTCCTTAGGTAATTGTGAAACTTCTTCTTCAGAAACAGATGGGCCAGAAATATTTGGAGTAACTGGAGTCTCAACACTTACCGAAATAGATTATTCAGGTAACTCAGATGAATAATTAGGAGTTCTTGATGTACTAGACTTAGTTAAGTGAGACTGCTTTGCCTGAATTGGTGTTGCTTTAGGAGGCAAAGGTGGTTTGCTCGCTGTTCTCCGCGAACGATGAGGTAGGGGTTGATGTTCCTCCATGATTGTTGATTAATTTTATTATCAAAAAGGAAATAAACAAAAAGGGGTATACTAGGCAAAAGGTTTATCAAGTAACTGTGAACTGCAGAATACCCCCTAGCAAACCAAGAAGTACGGGCGGGCAATCTCCCCAAATGTTGTGTTCGGTGTATCACAGTTTACAAGGTGGCTGACCCAGTAACTTAAGGATGGATAGAAACCTAGAGTTGTCCTCCCATATATACGTGAAGGTACATGGATGCCCAGGCCGTATAAGCGTTGTCTAATGCAAAACCGCACAGTGAGAGCATTCCCATATACTTTACATACTGTAACATAGCCCTATATACTTGAAGGTACGTTCACGAGCTACGATATACTCACGTACATGGAATGAGGTATCACGCTTGGGATGTATTGCAGACAAGTTAGCGACAGCTGCTTTTTTTTACGATGTCGAAACGCGTCTCTAGCCTAGAACCACTAAATGTTCTCGTTAATGACAATGATCCATTAGGTAAATTTATGTTTATTTTAAGTTGATCTTGCTTAGGAATTTTCCTTTCAAGTTCACCACGTGATGTATTCTAAAATTCCTAGGAATGCAACTATCAGGATAAGAATTCTCTCCATTCAATTTAACAATGAAAATCCTAGCTACTTAGGGATAGAGCAATAAGATTTATTTTGATCAAAGAGAAAAGAGCACAATCTAAATGCAATTTCCCTACACTATTCCTATCAGCACACACAAATTTTTTAAATGCAACATGCATGCATTTATTTTCAATTCTCTTAATGTGAATATGAACAAAAAGGGAATGTGCACATACAATCAATCAATCTTTCATATGAACAAAGACTTTTACGACAGTTCAGATTCGAAGGAAGAGAATACTTTACGACACTTTTTTTGCAAATGAAGATTAATCAATTATATCCTAACTTTGACTATTTAACGATAATGACAAAGAAAACATGAAGAAAAATTAATTAGTCCAATCAAAGTTGGGCTAGACTACGAGATAAACACTCATTTTTTGAGACATAACATTCATTGATTAATCAACAAACAATAAAACAGAGAAAATTTGGCAAACGCTCTTTCCAAAGGTGGGAAATTGAACCTAGGAGGATTAGTGCAGCCCAGAGTGGGACATAGTGTGCTTCAGAGCACTATCCCTAAGCCAGGGATGCTCTGTAGTGCACTGTGTCCCTCACAAGCCTACGCTGGTGACAATAAGCCATTTCAAGAGGCAGTTTGACACAGTTTTGACCAATTTTTCAATGTAAACAGTTGAATTACAATCTATGAACACAAATAGAATCTACAAGGATGTCTTAGGAGGTGGATAAGCTACTAGGATAGAGGATTCTTCCCCAGTGGAGTCGCCAATTTGTTTTGGAGAATTTAGCAACTACGAATAAATATTGATTCACTAGACAAGTAATTGTGCCTAGAACAATAGTTTAAAGTGTTTTAGACTTTCCCTATAAGCAATAGATAAGAAGAGAGGATAGAAGGCCTACCTTTAGTTCTGATTTCCTCTCGTCTCCCTTGTATCGATTCCGTCCCTCCTTCTCGTACTTAATCGGCTTGAAAAGTACCCTGTCAACACAACAGAAGATGAAAATTGATCAAAGAATATGATCCATTGAATATAAATGAAAGGAATCAGAAGCAATTCATACATACAAGCATTATGAAAGAACACATCATATGGAAAAAGGTTAAAACACTTTATTAGATAGAAGAAAGAATTACAACCATCAGTGTCTCATTCAAACTCATTCCTCCAGCTTGGATCCCATCCACATCACATCAAAATCAAGACAAGCTTGTGGCATCACAACATTTGCTCCAAAGTCAAGTGTCATAGCAGCATTATCTCCTTACAATTCAACATAATCCGGCCCCTGATCACTAAGATGAGTGGTCAATTTATAGGAAGATGAAGGAGGTTTTGTCATTAATGGTGACATTGAAGGGCCTTCCATACTTAAAATTAGTTCCATGGAGGAAGGGATGAGAGGATAGCATGCTCCTTAACTCATTCCTCATCCATTTTCGAGCTCATAGGAGTTGATAAGACAGGGAAATGTCTAGATGACTCCAAAAGACAAGAATATTCCCCAAACCCTATACGAATTTCGCTCATTCTCGCCCAGCATAGGTGAAAGGAAGCCTAATTTCTCTGCAGAGCACCTTGGTAGTGGACTTAACTGCTCTACAACACACCTTCATAAGGGCTTACCTGCATTGGTCCTCTAGAGGCAATTTCTAGATGTTTTCAAGTCATGAAACTCTCTGGGAAGGAGGCATTCAAAGGGTTGACTTGTTTAGGGCATTGTTATCTGGAAATCTAGTGTCTATGCAGAGCTACTAGTCCCACTAAGACAGATAGCTATCTTAGAAACAAATAGATTAAAGTTACTTTCATTTTCCTTTACGAGAAGTAGATAGGAGAGGAGCAAAGAATACCAACCTCAATCTTTTGCTCAGTTCCTTGCTTGTTGCTTCTCCTCTCTGACAGATCTTTACCGCTCTTTCCTTGACCACTCCACTTCAAAGAGTACCTATAAATTCAAAGCATCATAATACCTTCAAAGTGCAGAGATCTACAATCATAAACAATATAGGACCAGATATATATTGACCACACAAATGCATATATTATCAGACATACAAG
>APFE030776135.1:1786-15254 GCA_000404065.3 Pinus taeda
TCATGCCGGGTATGACCTAGTATTTGTACAAGCCGCATGCTCGCAAGGCATCAATGGTAGGTTGATGATCCAACGCAGCCGAATCAACATCTTTGTGCTCTCGTTCTCTCCAATCCAGCATGGTGGGTATCCTGCACACCATAAGAAGAGTTTTAGTAAACATAAAATCAAATTTAAATGGTGAATTTTGAAGGTATGGGTTTGGGGGTGCGCTTTACACGGGGTACGTACCCCGCCTTCAGGAATAGAGCGTGGGTACGCACCTGACCTGAAGGTAGGTTGCGTACCCCGAACCCTTTTTCCTTTAAAAGAAAAAGGTCGGGGTACGCAGGTTACCCATGGGCCACCTGCGTACCCCGAGGAGCGCATCCCAAAACCCCTATGCTTCCAAAAATTAAAACTAAAACTTAAAAATGAATTCTAAATGGATAGAAATGAAGAGGAGGATGTTGTGGATTACCTGGAGGCGACGGCGCTCGATTCCGACGGTCTGATTTTCCGCAATCTCCACGGGAAGTTTCTTGCCAAAAGCCCTTTTTTCAACCTCAACAGTAAAATGGTAAAAATGACATGGTAAAGGTCTTTTTATAGGTTTTTTGGATAAATAAATGTTAAATTTGTTTATTTTTCACCATGGAAGGTCATTTTAATGCATTTTTACCCATCTCAAACAGGTATGGAGTTAATTGGGTGTCGCTTTTGTGCAGGACAGAGGGACTTTCAGGGAAACTTGTCACTTTTTCACGAATCAGACATCAGAGTCATCTTTTAAGCCCTTTTCTGACTCCTAAAACTGAAAAGATTGCCGAGCGTTTCTTTTACACTCGTTAAAACGGAATTAAAAGACGGTCCCCTTATAGCCCTTTTCTGACCGTAAAAACAGGAAAAGATTGCCGGATTTTTGTCGTTTCAAATTCGATATTGGAAATAAAACGACGTGTCCTTGATCGTTTTTTACTTTTCAGGTCAAAGACACTAACTATGAAAATATCCTTGGTCGCAAGATCAAGCGGTTCTCCTAGGTATTATTTTATACTTTTTCGGGCTTAGGAGACACAAATTTACGAAAAGGTTCAATCTGGAGTCTTCTAAGTTTTTCAGACTCTCTAAATATGAAAAACGCCGAGTTTCTCCTATACTGGACTCGTTAAAATTTCACAGTAAAGGACCTGTTCTATTACAAACAGGAACGGACCACTCCTTCTTAGTGTTCGCATCAAAAACTAAGTTGGACTCATCCGAAGGATGAGCTTACAAACAAGCATATGTTATCCTCCTCAAGCTTGTAAAAAATAAAGACGTACTTGCCAGAAATGGTGGGGGAAAAATGAGAAGAATGAGCCTATTTGATATCCTTTTGTCTCAGAAATAAAACCTTACTACCACTCTTGAACACGACACTTATTCATTCACCTGGGTTGGGAAATCCCTTGTCTCACAGTTGACCAAGATCATTTGACATCTTTAGCCGGGTTATGGGAGTCGACTTTGAGTCATTTATCACAAAACCATCTGTTGTGTCGTTATGTGTTCAAGAGGTCTGTAAACAAAACATTCAACCGCAAAATACCTATCATTCATCATGTCATCATTGAGTCAGTCCTTGCAGCAACATTTCTTCAACTTGAACTATGGTTTCGTGTTGTGGGCTTACCTGCGACGGGTCGCTTTCTATCGACATCAGCACATTATCTAGAGAGTTGACTTAGAAATCGTCAGTACCTTGGAGTCTGCATGCATCAATGGCAGGTTCCTCGCCTTCGATGTCAGTTTTCATCATTAACTTGCGATCGAAGGATTCCATGAAATGTTCGACACCGACTCACTCATTCACATCTCATGGATTGTGCTGGGTACTTTGAGAACCATTGACATTACTGGTGGTCTCTCTCACGCTTGTTAACAGTTTACATCATTAACTAGTAATCAAGTGGTTTCTACCATGTTCGACATCGACTCATTTATTCACATGGCTAGAATCGTACCAATTCGGGAAGAAGAGATGAAGACCCTGGATCTAGTTTCCACCATCCAGGCTGCGAGGAGTTTTGTATTCATTATGTTGTAGACCAATCATAAACAGATGGCTGCGTCCATACTGTGTCTACACGAGTCTATAATTATAATGTATTATGAAATCATTCTTGTACCAAAGTAGTTAGTCCAATAGTTAAAGTTTTGATCTGAGTATGGGAATGCCTACCTCAGCGATGATATGATCTTATACATGTATTTTGTGTTGAAAATTGCAGGTTCTGACCGGGCTCTCCACAAGATGACCCTCGAAATGATAAAGTACTTCACCCTTCCTATATGATATAAAACCCTTATCTATTACAGGCTTCGTACTTTAGGGGGCAATCTGTTACACTGAAATTTGTCACCATGACTATCTGCAGTTAATATGGCTCCATCAATAGTCATATTATCCTCCTTGTCAAGCTCATACCTCTGCTCTTCATGTCAAACTTCAAAAAGAGAGAAAGTCACTTAAAAACATGTTTATCTCTGGGTACGCAGGTTCTCTCTACCTTGCCTGCGTGTACGCACTCCAAACACACTGTGCCTGCGTACTTGTACGCTCTGTAAGCCAAAGGATGGGTGAGTACCCCTGTAAAGGTCAAAAGGCGCGAGTTTCATCTTTAAAAAGTTACTTGTGGTCACTTCTAGAGCCTTCTAGAAGAGTGTTTGACGTGTATTGAGTGCCTCCAGATGGTTCATGCATTCCTATGATAGAGGAACTTATCCCATCAAGAGAGGAGCTACCCCATCCAAAAGAGGGAGTATCCCATTGATGTTGGAACTGAATAACTTCCTCTAGAACACTATAAATACAGGCATTGGGCCAAAGGAGGGGAGGTTGAAAGCTGAACATTCCAAAGGGTAAATGCTGCTGGAATTAGGAGTTCCATTGTTGACTTGTGAGGAGAGATCACTATCCTTTCTTGTTGCCATATTGGGAGTGGGTGAGCTTGTCAAAGTAGAGGAAATCTCTTCTTGGACCCTGGGAGGAGCTTGCACAACACCAAGGCTCAGGTTGTAATGGTTCCTTTTTTGTTTCCTTAATACAAATAAGTCCATTCTTCTCAATGATTTGTTGTTAACGAATTATTTCATGTACTCCTTGGTCTATGTGATGAATATGCTTTGTTTTATGAAATATTCAGGTGTTATGTAATCGTTTGCTTTGTTAGTGTATGCAGGTCTTAAAGTGAAGGAGGAGCTCATCTGGATCAGCAAGGCTGGACTGCTACAACAAGCATTGGATCTAAGGTAAGATCGGAAAACACTTGGTTTCTCATAGAATAATGTATGTTTAGAGAAGGATTGCTCTTGTTTGGTTTGTTTGTCACTAGAGAGTCTTAGACTCCTAGGGAGGTTAGGTTTGTCTGCAAAAATAACTCTTTCCACATGACATTGAGGAATCTCATATTCGCCAATTGCTCCAGCAGATAGACATCATCTAGGATATGGTAAGTCGATGAGCAAGGAGGCTTCATCGCATTTAATATGATGTATAGGTCGATACACCTTGTCAAAGCCCTGAGGAAAGATCTAATCTGATATTTTCCCAAACGACTTGGAGTCATCAAGAAACCCTTGTATAAGGGTCTTGCATGTTGCATACATTGAGCTCTAGGAGCTCTGAGGGCTTGCGGTTATTACTGGAGCAACATACGACCACAAGGTGACTCACCCTCCCCTTGTGGTGCACACTGGAATAAGATGATTCGCTCTCTTGTGGAACAAGATGATTCGCTCTCATGTGGAATAGGATGATTTGCTCTCTTGTGTAGCAGGATGATTAGTTCTCCTATCGAGGCATATTACCCATGTAGTTTGGGACTCATGGGAAGTACCTCTCATCTGATCAATGAGCAGGGAAATGAAGTTAGGGACCATAGTAGTATTGATGGACACATCATTGTATCTACCATACTCCCTATGCTAGGATGACTTCCATTGATATGGGATCAATGATACTGGCCTGGGACCAGTGGTAGGAGTTGTACCATACTATGACATTGACTTCGGGTCGGTTGATACTGGTCGAGGACCAGTGGTACATACTACGAGACTGACTTCGTGCTAGTGCAGTACTGGTCTGAGACCAGTGAGAGTGGTACATACTATGACGCTCACTTTGGGTCGGTTGAGACTGGTCTGGGACCAGTGGTACACTCTCTAAGACTGCGATACTAGTCTTAGACCAGTGGTAGGAGTTGTATCGTACTACGACGCTGACTTCGGGTTGGTTGAGATTGGTCTAGGACTAGTGGTACATACTCTGACACTGACTTCATGTCAGTGCAGTACTGGTCTGGGACCAGTGAGAGTGGTACATACTATGACGCTGACTTCGAGTCAGTTGAGACTAGTCTTTGACCAGTGGTACACTCTCTGAGACTACGATACTATGAAGCTGAGTTCGGGTTAGCTTAGACTAGTCTGGGACTAGTGGCGTGCACTCTTAGACTGACTTTGAGTCAGTGGAAGATGATATCGGTCTAGGACCAGTGGAGTTTTACTGACTATGACGCTCACTTTGGGTTGGTTAAGACTGGTCTGGGACTAGTGGTACATACTCTGAGACTGACTTTGAGCCAGTATGATACATCCTCAATCATTTCTTCTTCTTCATAATTCAGACAGAAGGAGAGTAGAAAAGACTAATGCAAGAGCAGAGTAGAATAGAGAAAATTAGTATTGATCAGTACAGGGTAGAAAATGACAAAGATGAATAGGCAAAATAGAGCAGAGCAGGGCAAGGGTCAGGCTATATAGGGTAGTGCATTTGATGGATGAATAGTAACAAGCGATAGACAGATTGCAGATGAAGTTCTCCCTGGTTGAGAGGGAGTGTTAAAATTGGAAACTAGGGAAAAACTTCATGTGGGTCATCTTATTCATGGCTGATAATATTTTTATTAGATTCCTCTCGTCGAGAGGTGTAGGATTGATATAAATATCATCCGATTCCGATAAGTATTCATGGAGATATGAACTTATTTTGATTATGGAATTATTATCAAGCCGACCTATAACTCATGTAGGCTCAGAAGCCCAAGAGTCGCATCTATTCAAACACCAACATTGTGTATAAATATAGGAGGGATTTCCCTCATTTTCACTCACTCATCTAATCACATATCTCTCTCTCTACTACGCAGAAATGGGTCTCTCTCTCACACATGTGAAGTTGGAAGCTGTTGAACCTGAAGCTGCAACTGCAGATCCAATGATTGACCTACGTTGCCTAGAAGACCTCCTCTCTAGAACTATGCTATAGGTTCATCTGAACCTCCTCTGAAAGCCACAACCTTTGGTGGTGGAATGAAGTCAATCCGATGAACGGTTTGCAAGATATCGACTGCCCTAGTTTGAAGCTGGAAAATGCTGAAATTGAAGCTACAACTGCAGAAGTAAAGATTGATATGTGTGGCCTAGACTATATCCTCATCTGAACAACATTGTAGGTTCATCTGAACCTCCTCTGGAAGCTGCAACTTTTGGTGGTGGAATGAAGTCAATCTGACGGTCGGTTGTGAGATATTGTCTGCCCTAATTTGATAATGAAGCTGATAATGTTGATGTTGTTGATCTAGGGTTTGCTACTGCTGATATGAATCAACTTTATTGTACTATTTCTCTCTTTTGAATTATTGAAGATAAAAGTAGATTTGATCAAAGGGTTTCCCCACACATTGTGGGGTTTGTCCCTAGCTAGTCGCCACATCTCGTGCCTCTTGTCTTGGCTTGTTTTCTGTCGATCATTTAATGTTCCATCTACACTTTACTTTATGTAAATGTGATTGTTAATCTATGGAATATAATAAGAAAAAGAAGTAAACTATCATAAGCATAGAACATACCATATCTCAACATTTCTATTATAATGTTTACCTAAAATAAATATTCCACAACACACATAAACCATACATTTTCACCTTTTCCTCGGTCTTCGCACATTACCCAATCCTTTCCTTTATCGCAATCACAATATCGCATCACACCATCCTATGACTTCATTGCCTCTCACATGTGATATGCGAACACACAACCGAACTTCAAATAAATTAAAACCATGCCTATAACCTCCTCTGGTTCACCTTTTTCAATCTCTTATTGCGATCTTTCTCCACTGTCGATCTTACCTTTATTCTGATGGCTGCACTTCTTCCCGATCAACAAACTAACCCAACACTTTATAATTGTTGATCAAGATCTGCTTGATCTAATAGTCCATAGTGATATTGGGTGGATCACTTACTTGACATTTAACGTCTTTACAAAGCCAATGAGAATTATAAGTCCCCAATCTATAAAATTTTGGGTCCAGCTTTTTCCACATGCCTATTTCCTTTGAATGGAGCCAATGGGAATATTAAACTGTGATTTAGTCAATATTGGGCCCAGTTTTTGAATTAACCAACGTGCATCTTCTGACCCAATATCTGTCAATTCAACCATCTGCAGATCTGATGATCCAGATCAATTCTCGTCTTCCTCCTTCCTCCAGTACTTAGATTGAATCTCCATCATTCACTTCTTAGCTCTATCTTATGCGACTTAATCCTAGCCACCCTGTTATCTACCTATACCAATAGGTTTCATTTTTCATGATTGGCAGGGGAAGTGCCAATATGATCTACTTTGGTGATACAAAGATCTCATATCCTTGTGGGAGAAATATACTTGTTTTGGTTGATGCTGCCCTACTTCTGGATGGGTGATCCAACAGCCTAAGCTGGGTCATGCCATGTTTCAATTTTTGTTATAGATTAGAGAAAGAAACTTGTCTTAACAGCTCAATCTTGGCAGGTAAAGTAGATAGGTAGAGGAAAAAGGTTCCCAACTGCTTAATCTGGGGCCTTGGAAGCAATAAGGGTAGCTTTAGATAGAGAATCAAATGAAAAAGCCAAAGGAAAAGAAAAGGCACAAAATGGTTTGCAAATCTATGTGCACCCTACTTGGAGTAACAAAAAAATGCTAGGCAATAGAGTGGGTAGGCAGAGGGGGTTGCAGAAAGCATGGTTCATGGCATTTCACTGGCCTAAAGCAAAGGTAAAAACATGGTGCCAGTACAAGTGGCCTATTCTGCAGCAGTCTTGCAGAAGCTTAATGGAGTATGTCTAACTTCCAAATCACCCCCTATCACATTCATGACTAACATCCCTATGCCACCCATGTACACAAAGAAAATCAAAGTCTTTTGTTGGTTCTAAGTTTCTTTAAAAGCCACATTTCTTGTGCAAATATTCTTTTCATTTTGATCTACTTCCTAAAAACTACGTTGATTTCATAAAAACTTAGTATTCCCCCCCCATCCACCTCTCTCACTCATATTCACTAGTAACCTATCACTATTTAACTCCCTATACCCCCTATTCCCCTATTACTATGTAAAACTTGGCAAAAAACCCAAAAAATCTAAGTATCCCCTTCCCCGAGAATTATAGCTCTATGTATGATTCCCAAATGTCTTCAGGCGCTAAAAACATTTGAGCGCGACCCAAAGAGTGCCAAAAAATTAATCCTGGGGTTAATGCGAGATTTGCTCGGATTAATTAGCCAAAAACCCGTTTTGTAAGTTAACCTTTGCAAAAATCCATTTAAACCCGTAACTCTACAAAATAACCCAAAAACCCACTTTTGCTAATGTTTCCGCCGGGCTCGTATTTCCAAAAATATCAATATTTTATGTTGCCCCACCTTCCATATCGTATTGGCAACTCATCAACCCATCGACCGTCGGATCTGGGCTTTCCCATCCGACGGCCCACATGATATCAGACGAGCCTCCATGACCGAAAGATACCTTCCGAGAAACTGTCAGAGGGTGACGTCAGGCCTCCGCCACGCGTCACCCCCAGATTTTCTCGGGTCGCCTTCTGACAATACCGCGACCGTATAGAAGGCGGTCCGATAAAACCCACTTACCGCTCAACTATACCGCCTGCCCACGCCCGCCCACGTCACCTCCACTCAGCGCCCTCTTAGCACCCCCGACCGCCAGCGCTCCTACGTGTCCACCATCTGCACAATCCCCATGGACCACTCACAGGCTGCCACATCACCTGATGACGTCATGCTGACATCACCCGACCCTGACCCCACCTGATGAAATCATGCTGACGTCATCCAAAAAGCGCGCCAATCGCCCAAAAGTCCATATTTTAGCCAATTTTCGCGTTTTTTCTCACTTTTGCAAACTGAACTACTACTCACCTCTGCATGTAATTTACGACCACCTGTCGCCAACGTGCAAAAATCAACCCGAAGGACGCTGCCGCCTCCCACCTGCCTGCATTTGCGACCATTGCCGGCAATTTACCAGGTATTTACCCAAAGCATCACCTCAGAGCTTGCTTCTGTCCATAATTCTACAGCACTCAATTAAACAACAGTAATTACAACCAATTTACTAGTAAATTCCCGGTAAACCAGCATCCCTTCGCAGTGGCAGGGTCAAAATTCGCCTACTGAACCCATATACAGTCACCATTTCCTGAATTCCCACTCTGTCCGCGCATTCGTGGACTGAAAACCTGAAAGGCATAATTCACTGGAAAAATAGAGTTGCCAGTCCCTGCAGTCCCTAAATTAACTCCCTCTGAGCATTCTACGCCATTTGTCATCACAGTGGCCTCATTTACCCTTACAAATTGGCTTTACTTCTGCAGAATTATCCCTCAGTGTTCTCCTGCCCACTAAAGCCAGTTTCAACACCAACTCACAAGTACTACCCAGCCATGGAAACACCAGTAGCCCTGAATGTTCAGCCTCTAAATGCCCCGAACAGAGAGCTAGAGTGGAAGGCCTTGGGTGATAGAGATTACCAAATGTTAGACTCCATGGCCATGACAGGCAAATTCAATGTTCACCTGTTGAATGAGTTAAAGGCCCAATATCTCAGCGGGGCTGATACCTTAGGAATTTGGGACTCCCACATACCCATTTACAACCTTCCTCAAGTCAATGTCCTCCCAGACTTGATAAATCAATGCAGGTCGAGCTATGACCCTTGTCAGAGAGTCGTCCTCAGCCCTTCAGGCTCAGTATTGTTCCATATCACCCCTGAGGCCATCAATGAAATGCTCCACTTTCACACCACAAAACCCCTAACTCCTCTCTCCATCCATGACTTGATAACGAAAGGGGGCAAGTTGTCTAGTGATCAGATTGCCAGGATTAATCAGTTGTTTTTTCAGCCTGAATATCAATCTATGAGCACTGCCCTTCCCATAGCATATCAATATCTTAATGAGCTCAACAAAATGTTGGTGGAGTTGATCAGCTACATCCTGGGTTATGGGTCATATGAGGATCTGGATGAAACCATTATGGCCATGCTGTCCATTTTCTCACCAAGAATGCCTCCTGCTGTAAATTATGATTTTGCCACTTTTATTGCCAAGAGGATTCATGAGCAACTAATGAATCTAGAAAGGGAAAAGGTGTTTAAATACACCAGGTACATATATCATTTATTCTTGTTTTATCAACCTAATGCCTACCCTGTCCCTCTCAAAAAGCTAGATGCCTAGGGAAGCCCAAGGTTGGTTATGTTTTGGTCTTTAGTCTGCCATATTCTAGCTTACTCACCTTACACCTACTGTGAATTCATTGACCTTTTCATCCATCCAGCTATGACTTTGTTATTGGGTGTCCCTCCTCCCAGATTGACAGAGGAAATGCAAAGAATTCTTCAACTCTCAAAGGCCTACAACATTGGTGATTGGTACTTTTACCAACACCATATAGTAATCAGAGTATATGGCTGTGAGTTGAGTCCTTATAGGTTGCCGAAATATGTCCCCATGAGACTCTTTGCCCTAGAGTAATTTAGGCAGTTTGGAAATGCATACTTTTTCCATTTCGAAAACAAAAATAAGAAAGTGCAACTGAAGGTGAGAAATCAGCTAGGCCCTTTCTTGTACAATAAAAAGGAGGAAGGATGGAAGGAAGCTCATAGGATCCTAGAGACCCTCAAACTTCAAACCGGTTTCAAATGGGTGCCTTATGACCCTAATCACTTCATTTCCCTTAGGAGGATAAAATACAAATTGGGTGGCTATGCTCATGTGAAACTGCCCCATATTGAGAAGTATGCCAATGCCGTAAGATGGAAGGAAGACGCCTTAGAAGAGCCAATTGGTAAAGAAGAAATGCTACGAAGAGAAGCAAGCAATCTTGAAAAGGAGGCTGACTTGGAAACTTCTGGGCAGGTTTATTCCTCCTATCAACGGAAAATTGGAGTAGCTGCCTCATCTTCCACAGCCCAGCGGCAAGCAGCCGGAGTTACCCAACAGGAGTCAAACAAAGATAAAGGTAAGCAAGTGGAGCAGGAACAGCTACCTGCTAGGACAGAGCAGCAAACAGAACAACAAATAGAAAAGGAGGTTGAACAACAAGAAGAACATCAAGAAGAAGGGCAACCTATGCAGCAAGACAAAATGGCTAAAGCCCCAACACCCACTGAGCAATAGGCTCAAGAGAAAATGCCTTCTGGGCAAGAAAAGGCAGTGGAGGCCTCAGTGCTTCAAACTCCACAAAAGGAGGAAAAGGGAAAGAAGAGGGACAGAGAACAGGAGACCACCCTCACCACGTCAACAAATCAAGGGGAGAAAAGACAGAGATTAAATCCCCTCTCGGAGGAAGAAATGCCTATGGGGCAATCGTTGGGAATGGGCCTACCAAGTATTGGAGGAGAGGTCAACTCCTCAAGTCATCAAAGGAGAGCAGAGGCAGGCATCAAGCAACAGTTTATTGATATCAAGAGGAGAAATGAGCCACTCAAGCTCCAAATCTACAACCAGTTGCTGAAGATGGCCCCCACCAATCAACAAAGTCTTATGTCAGCCTATGACATCACAAAAGAAAAAATGACCATGAGTCATTTCATGCCCACCATGCTACAGCCACAGTCAGCTGCAGACTATATAAGAACCAACCTTGAGGTTCTTGCAAAGGACATCCACCCTATGGACCAAATAGAGCTTCACAAGCAAACGGGTGAGATGGTCTATGCAACATTGGCAGACAAAACAATGTTGTCTAATAGGTTGGAAAACAACCTAAATAATATAGCTGCCCAACTTGAGTTGGAGAAATCATCCTCCCTAGCCAAAGACAACAGGATCAAGTCGTTGGAGGATATAATTATAGAGCTTGGGCATGACCCCAAGGATCCAAAAGCCATACAATCACTGCTAAAGATAAGAGATGCAGACCTTGCAGCCCTAAGAAAGAAGGTGAAGCTCCCAACAACCATTCACCCCCAAACAGATGAGGTTGCTTAGTAGAGGCAAGACCGGGAGGTAGCTACATTGCTGGTAGCACTACACAAGCAACTAGTGCAGACAAAAGGGAGGCTGGAAGACACAGAGGCTGCACTGCAGGCAGCCCTGCAGTAGAAAGAGGGAGGCCAGACTTCTCAGCCCCCTCTAGAGGTTATATACCTTGAGGAGCCCCCGAAGATTACCCTTCCTCCCACAGAACTGGCAGCACCATCAACATCAACAGCAGCACCAACACCAACTACAGAGCAGGTTTCGAGCCTCGACATGCAGAAATTGATGAGTGAGATCTAGGCCCTCGAAGCCCATATGACAGAACTGAATGGATCCAAGGATAATTTGGCCAAGCTGAATGAGAAGTATGACAAATCAAAGCAGAATGTGGCTGAGAAACGGAGAGAAATAAAAGCTCTCAAAGAAAGGATAAAGGAGTTGGAGAAAGAGCTCACCCTTGACAAAGTGGTGGCTGAGATCAGGACAGTTTTGTGGACCCACATTGGCCAATCAATAACGGATCAATGGCAATACATTGAAACTATTCATGAGCAAATGGAGCTCATAGGCAAAGCACAAAGGGAAGTCCATAGAGCAAGGGCATCTCTAGGCAGTATGCCTGAGATAGCCAACAGAATGATTAATGTGCTTAATAACCGGACAAGTCCTCATCTGGCAGCAATTGGCATCTCCAACAGGATAGAAACTATCTAGCTAATAAAGAGGGTCCTCACACTGAAAATCCTGGTGTAGTCATTGGATAGAAGAAGCCAGGACATGCAAACAGAGGTCAATAGGTTCATGGAAAAATTTGCAGCATTACAGGGCAGAGGTCTTCCTAGCTTGCTCAACAGTGCAGGAAAACTTCTATCACATGAGGTTTATGCAAAAAGGGTGAACAAATTTGCGACCAATCAGATCAGTCAAGGATCAAGCAGCTCACAGGTAACAGGGCCAGCATCTGGGCAGAGTCTCTATGACAGAGTAGAGCATTTATTTTTTATTATGAATGAGATCAGCCATTTATTTGAAGTGCCTCCGAACTTCTACAAATACACAGAGGCAGATGAGACCTTGGATGCAATTTTGAGGCATCAATTGCCTACACAGGAATGGTGAACCTTAATGATACAGTTATTATTATAAACAGGGGGTTTCATCAAAGTTTTGTCATCGAAATATATAAGTCATCACATTCAGGAAAGTATGATGCATATACTATGACTGGAAAAAGTGGAGTGAGCCAACTCAGCAGGAAGATTCGGCCACCAAAAGCAACAATGACAGCTACAGGTAGCAGGGCCGAGAAAAGATACAACATGACAGAGTATAAAGACACATCATTCACATCATTCAGCATTAAAGCAGAACGCTCAACCGACTCAGTCTCCTCCAAAGGTCAAGAAGAGGCCTAACAGCATTAAAGACCATTCATCTTACATTTAGAGTAGCAATAACTTTCTTATCTGATATTTTGTAAAGTTGGTGAGCATAGTTAATCTATCAAATGACTCAGCATTCAGATATTTTGTAAAACCTTTTGTATATATTCCCCCTCGCACAAACTTTCGAGGGGTTGTTGGTTTTTGTTGTTCTCTTATGAAGAAATGAGAACTCGGCTGTAACTTTCAGAAGGATGTTATAAATAAAGCTTGGAGATTACAAGAAATGAGTCTTACTGGTGCATGTTGTGATTGGAACCATTGAATGCTACAGGATTCTAGTGCTATGGCTTGATATAATAAGTGTTTCTCTATCTCTGTTAATGTTTATGTTATTTGTTTTAACTTCTAACTTTCACATGTTGTTCTAAATCTAGGAAAGAAAGAAAAAGAATAGCTCAGGATTTGTCCTTGGAGACACCCTAATCTCAATCTATCTTCACTATAAATGTTTTCCATAACTTTAGTTGTTTAAATTGGAATTCTTGATTACTCCAATGAGCTCTGAATATTTCACAGTCACTATTTGGTAATTCATTTATGCTACTAAGTAGATATTGTTGTTCAAATTGATATCACACTGTCAGTAACTCCATATCCCATTGTTTCACTCACTAAATTGGAAGTTATATTAACAATAGCCATCTAGCCTTGCAGCAAAACTTTCTCCATCACAGGCACCAGAACTATCTCACTTTTCTGACTCCATATGCCCAATGGATTAGCATCTTC
>APFE030776135.1:19325-45378 GCA_000404065.3 Pinus taeda
GCATTATTTTGACTATTTTCCATGCATATAGCAGGGTCTTTTCTCATGTACATAATCAGTTGTATATATTTTCTTTCAGCATACAAATAGTTCAGTTCAAAAGATTGTTGTAAATAAGCAGAAAAAAAAGCTTTATATTCCAGAAATTCCACATAGGTGATGGCCTCCAGTTTTGAAGTACAAAGAGAAAGTTTTCAAGTTTTGGTAGGAGCAGTCAAGGGCCAAGGCATTCTGACCTGATGTTCTTGGTCTTTCAAAAGAAAAACCATCCCCAAGTGGAGCCACTGTTAGCTACCTATACCAACAGGTTTCATTTTCATGATTGGCAAGGGAAGTGCCAATATGATCTACTTTGGTGATACAAAGATCTCATATTCTTGTGGAAGAAGTATACTTGTTTTGGTTGATGCTGGCCTACTTCTGGATGGGTGATCCAACAGCCTAAGCTGGGTCATGCCATGTTTCAATTTTTGTTATAGATTAGAGAAAGAAACCTGTCCAAACAGCTCAATCTTGGCAGGTAAAGTAGATAGGTAGAGGAAAAGGGTTCCCAACTGCTTAATCTGGGGCTTTGGAAGAAATAAGGGTAGCTTTAGATAGAGAATCAAATGAAAAAAGCCAAAGGAAAAGAAAAGGCACAAAAGGGTTTGCAAATCTAAGTGCACCCTCCTTGGAGTGACAAAAAATGCTAGGCAATAGAGTGGGTAGGTAGAGGGGGTTGCAGAAAGTTTGGTTCATGGCATTACACTGGCCTAAAGCAAGGGTAAAAAAAACATGGTGCCAGTACAAATTGCTTATTTTCAGCAGTCTTGCAGAAGCTTAATGGAGCATGCCTAACTTCCAAATCACCCCCTATCACACTCATGGCTAACATCCCTATGCAACCCAGGTTCACAAAGAAAGTCAAAGTCTTTTGTTGGTTCTAGTCTCTTTAAGAGCCACATTTCTTGTGCAAGCATTCTTTTCATTTTGATCTACTTCCTAAAAACCAAGTTGATTTCATACAAGCAAAACTTTGTATTCCCCCCCCCCCACATCCACCTCTTTCACTCATATTGACTACTAACTTATCACTATTTAACTCCCTATACCCCCTATTCCCCTATTACTATGTAAAACTTGGCAAAAACCCAAAAAATCTATATATCCCCTTGCCCGAGCATTATATCTCTATGTATAACTTTGAAGGTCTTCAAGCGCCAAAACATTTAAGCGCAACCCAAAGAGCGCCAAAGAATTAATCCTGGGAATAATCTGAGATTTGCTCCGATTAATAGCCTTAAACCCACTTTGTAAATAAACCTTTGTAAAAACCCATTTAACCCGTAACGCTGCAAAAACCCGAAAAAACCCACTTTTTCCAAAGTTCCGCCAGGCGCGAATTTCAGAAAAAATAATATTTTATCCTTCCCCACAGTCCGTATTACTGGCGCATCTTATCAACCCGTCAACCGTCAGATCTGGGCTTTCCCATCCGACGGCCCACATGATATCGGACAGGCCTCCATGACCGAAAGATACCTTCCGAGAAACTGTCAGAGGGTGATGTCAGGCCTCTGCCAGGCGTCACCCTTATATTCTCTCGGAGCGCCCTCTGACAATATCGTGACCGTATAGAGGGTGGTCCGAGAAAACCCTCTTACCACTCTGCAATACCACCTGCCCACGCCAGCGCCACAACCCGCCCACGTCACTTCCACTTGGCGCCCTGTCAGCACCCCCGACCGCCAGTGCTCCTACGTATCCGCCACCTGTGCAATCCCCGTGGACCACTCACAGATTGCCACGTCACCCGATGACGTCATGCTGACGTCACCTGACCCTGACCCCACCTGATGACATCATGCTGAAGTCATCCAAAAAGCGCGCCAATAACCAAAAAAGTCCATATTTTAGCCAATTTTCGCGTTTTTTCTCATTTTTGCTGAAAGAACTATTGCTCTCCTCTACATGAAAATTACGTCCATCTGCTGCCAACCTGCAGAAGTCGACCTGAAGAACGCTGCCGCCTCCAACCCGCCTGTATTTGTCACCATTGCCGGCAATTCACCAGGTATTTACCCAGAGCATCCTTTCAGAGCTAAGTTATGTCCATATTTCTCCGAAACTGAATTCATAAGAGTGAGACAACCTGTTTTTACCAATAAATCCCCGGAAAAACGAGCATTCCTCACAGTTGCAGGGTCGAATTTCACCTGCTGAACCCATATACAGTCACCCTTCCCTAAATTCCCACTCTGTCCGCGCAGTCGTGGATGGTAAACCTGAAAGGCATAATTCACAAGGAAAACAGAGTGGTCAGTCCCTGCAGTCGCTCAATTAACTCCCTTTGAGCATTTCACACCATTGTCACCACAGTTACCTCATTTACCCTTACAGTTGGCTTTACTTCTGCAAAATTAGCCCTCTGTGTTCTCCTGCCTACTAAAACTAGGTCAGTACCAAGTCATAACTACTGCTTAGCCATGGAAACTATTATCACTATAAGGGTAAATAGTTTCCATGGCTAACTTACATGGTTTCTCAATTCTTGTATCAATCATGGTCAAGTCATGGTGAAGTCATTTTTATGTTTTAGAGTCTAATTCATAGGGTTAGAGTCTCATGTCCATATTCAAATAAAGTTTCATAGCCTCATTCCATGTCCTAAAAGCCTCACCATGTGTTTTGACATCAGTTTGATTCCAAAGGATTCATGTTAGTCTTGGTCTATTCTTTCCATGGTTGTTTCCGTGTCTAAGATCTATAAAAGAGTCTTGTTGGTATGGTCAAATAGGGTCAACACTCCGTTCTTGCCCATCATTGGTCCCACATCACCTAACATTCCATGTGTCAAACTTGTGTCAAGGTTTTCATAGTTAAAAACTCACTCTAAGTGTTTTCGTAGCGCGCTACGAAACCCCTGTAGCAGCCTGTTTTAGCAGAGAAAAACTGTTTTTACTAGTCAACTTACAGACGATTTCCCGAGCAGCTGATAACTCCATTTTGCAAACTGAAAGAGGTTTTTCTTCCTAACCTTTTGCACTACAAAAACCTCTTTCATTTTCTTCAAATTCTTTCTGAGGTGGGAGGAATGTATGGTTGAACTTGCGCTACAAAACTGTTGTAGGTGCAGTTTTTCACAAACAGACTTTTCCTGTTTATCACCTGTTTTTCAAAGAATCATTCCGGTCGGTAGGAAAGATGTTTCAAAAAACCAAGAGAGTATTTTGTTAAAAATGGATTGTTTCAGAAAAACCTCCTTCCGTTTCCTCAAATACATCATGATCGAGGAGAAATGGATGACTAAACGTGCGCTACAAAATTGTTGTAAGTGCAGTTTTTCACAAGCCTATTTCTCTGTTTGACACCTGTGTTTCAAAGACATATTGTGAGCGGTAGGAAAGGTGTTTCAAAAAACCAAGAGAGGTTTTTGTTAAGAATGTATTGGTTCACAAAAGCCTTGTTCAGTTTTTCCAAATACGTTTTCTGTGAGAAGTTATGAGCTCTGTCCCAAGACCTATTGTTCAGCCAGAACAGAGCAAGGGACAGTTTCCTAGTTTCTAGGAAATTCAAGGATTGATTCTGGACAGCTGAAGAAGTATTGTAAAAAACCAAGAGAGGTTTTTGTTCTAGACATCATGGACTACAAAAAACTCCTTCAGTTTCGAAACATGTGTCATGGATGAGGAGATAAAGGCCCTGTCCCACGTGCCATTTTCAGGGATCCTAAACCTAAAAACAGGGAAACATGTTCCCTAATTTCTAGGGTTTGTCCTCAACAGTCAGATGACCACGTGGGAGGCTTCATCAAATTCGACTTAATGGAGTGTTAGGTGTCAAAGAATGCTTTAAATGTTTATATATGGTTGTTGTAATCATAATAAGGAGCTACACTCCTAGTTGTATTAGGTCTCTAGGACTCCTAGTTAGGTGTCATTTGCATTTAATAGTTAGTTTTAAGTATCATTAGGTGTCATAGTAGGATGAATTCGAATTCCCCTCATGCTTGAGGAGGAATCCAAGTTATGTAAAGAGCTCTATATATAGCTGAAGCATCAATGTACTCAGGGTTGGAAATTTGATGAAAAAAGCTTGTGTTTGGTTTGTGTAAGACTCAGTTTCAATAATACATATTTGGCTTTACTTCTCAGGATTCATGAGGGATTTTTTATGTTTAGAATGTGTGATGTTTTCATTTCTTTAATTTCTTGCAGTGTTATAGATGTATAATCACTCAGAATTCACTGAATGTGCTCTGACTTCCTGTATACATTTATAAACTGTGTGGTCCTATATGAGTTTATGTTCTGAATGTTTAAATGTTGAATGCCCTGACTTCCATGTAAGGTAGAGTTCATTGTGATATTGAGGTGTTGTTGACTCCATAAGCCCAATGGATAGTTGTTAAATCTGTTTCCACCATTCATATTTGTCACAGTTGTTTTACAAGAGTTAGCCATCTTATCTATAATTAAAATCATTAACCCTTTTGAGAGAGCCCTCTCAGGTTGAGGAGGCTAAGCCTTAGCCTAAAGTAGGTTTGAAACAGTTACTTGAAGTCTTCCTGGTCTACAGCCTTCCAAGGTCTGATTTTGAGATAACAGAAACACTAATAGTCCTGAATGTTCAACCTCTGAATGCCCCACACAGAGAGCTAGAGTGGAAAGCCCTAGGCGATAGAGATTACCAGATGTTAGACTCCATGGCCATGACAGCCAAATTCAATATTCACCTGTTGAATGAGCTAAAGGCCCAATATCTCAGTGGGGCTGATACCTTAGGAATTTGGGACTCCCACATACCCATTTACAACCTTCCTCAAGTCAATTTCTCCCAGACTTGATAATCAATGCATGTCGAGCTATTACCCCTGTCAGAGAGCCGTCCTCAGCCCTCAGGCTCAGTATTCCATATCACCCCTGAGGCCATCAATGAAATGCTCCACTTTCACACCACAAAACCCCTAACTCCTCTCTCCATCCATGACTTGATAACGAAAGGGGGCAACTTGTCCAGTGATCAGATTGCCAAGATTAACCAGTTGTTTATTCAACCTCAATATCAATCTATGAGCACTGCCCTTCCCATAGCATATCAATATCTTAATGAGCTGGGCAAAATGCTGGTAGATTTGATCAGTTACATCCTGGGTTATGGGTCATATGAGGATGTGGATGAAACCATTATGGCCGTGCTATCCATTTTCTCCCCAGGAATGCCTCCTGCTGTACGTTATGATTTTGCCACTTTTATTTCCAATAAGATTCATGAGCAATTAATGAATCTAGAGAGGGAAAAGGTGTTTAAATACACCAGGTACATATATCATTTATTCTTGTTCTATCAGCCTGATGCCTTCCCTGTCCCTCTCAAAAAGCTAGATGCCCAGGGAAACCCAAGGTCGGTTGTGTTTTGGTCTTCCATTTGCCATCTTCTGCCTTATTCACCTTACACCTACTGTGAATTCATTGATCTTTTCATTCATCCAGCTATGACCTTGTTGTTGGGTGTCCCTCCTCCCAGATTGATAGAGGAAATGCAGAGAATTCTTCAACTCTCAAAGGCCTACAGCATTGGTGATTGGTACTTCTACCAACACCATACAGTAATTAGAGTATATGGCTGTGAGCTGAATCCCTATAGGCTGCCAAGATATGTCCTTATGAGACTCTTTGCCCTAGAGTACTTCAGGCAGTTTGGAAATGCAGACTTTGTCCATTTCCAAAGTAAAAATAAGAAGGTGCAACTAAAGGTGAGAAATCAGCTGAGCACCTTTTTGTACAATAAGAAGGAGGAAGGATGGAAGGAAGCTGATAGGATCCTAGAGACCCTCAGACTTCAAACCAGTTTCAAGTGGGTGCCTTATGACCCTAATGACTTCATTTCCCTTAGGAGAATAAAATACAATCTGGGTGGCTATGTTCATGTGAAACTGCCTCATATTGAGAAGTATGCCAATGCCCTAAGATGGAAAGAAGGCACCTTAGAAGAGCCAATTGGTAAAGAAGAAATGCTACGAAGAGAAGAAAGCAATCTTGAAAAAGAGGTTGACTTGGAACATTGTGGGCAGGTTTCTTCCTCCTGTCAAAGGCAAATTGGAGCAGCTGCCTCATCTTCCACAGCCCAACAGCAAGTAGCCGAAATTGCCCAACAGGAAACAAATAAAGATAAGGGCAAGCAGGTGGAGCAGGAACAGCCACCTCCTAGAACAGAGCAACAAACAGAGCAGCAAGTAGAAAAGGAGGTCGAACAGCAACAAGAACAGCAAGAAGAACCTCAAGAAGAGGGGCAGCCTATGCAGCAAGAACAAATGGCTGAAGCCCCAGCACCTACTGAGCAACAGGCTCAAGAGAACTTGCCTTCTGGGCAAGAGAAAACAGTGGAGACCTCAGTGCTTCAAACTCCACAAAAGGAGGAAAAAGGAAAGAAGGGGGACAGAGAGCAGGAGACTCCCCTTACCACGTCCACAAATCAAGGGGAGAAAAGGCAGAGATTAAATCCCCTCTCTGAGGAAGAAATTCCTATGGGGCAATCGTTGGCAATGGGCCCACCAAGTATGGAGGCATCTGCTAGTTCCTTTCAGCAGGAACAAGAGAGAAACCTTGGAGGAGAGGTCAGCTCCTCAAGTCATCAAAGGAGAGCAGAGGTAGGCATCAAGCAACAGTTTATTGAGATCAAGAGGAGAAATGAGCCGCTCAGGCTCCAAATCTACAACCAGTTGCTGAAGATGGCCCCCACCAATCAACAAAGGCTTATGTCAGCCTATGACATCATAGAAGGAAAAATGACCATGAGTCATTTCATGCCCACCATTCTGCAACCACAGTCAGCTACAGACTATATAAGAACCAACCTTGAGGTTCTTGCAAAGGACATCCACCCTATGGACCAAATAGAGCTTCACAAGCAAACGGGTGAGATGGTCTATGCAACATTGGCAGACATAACAATGTTGGCTAATAGGTTGGAAAACAGCCTAAATAATACAGCTGCCCAACTTGAGTTGGAGAAAGCATCCTCCCTAGCCAAAGACAACAGGATCAAGTCGTTGGAGGATATAATTATAGAGCTTGGGCATGACCCCAAGGATCCAAAAGCCATACAATCGCTGCTAAAGATAAGAGATGCAAACCTTGCAGCCCTAAGAAAGAAGGTGAAGCTCCTAGCAACCATTCACCCCCAAACAGATGAGGTTGCTCAACAGAGGCAAGACCAAGAGGTAGCTACATTGCTGGTAGCACTGCACAAGCAACTAGTGCAGACAGAAGGGAGGCTGGAAGACACAGAGGCTGCACTGCCGGCAGCCCTGCAGCAGAAAGAGGGAGGCCAGACTTCTCAGCCCCCTCCAAAGGTTATAAACCTTGAGGAGCCCCCAAATATTACCCCTCCTCCCACAGAACCGGCAGCACCATCAACATCAACAGGAGCACCAGCACCAACTACAGAGCAGGCTCTGAGCCTGGACATGCAGAAATTGATGAGTGAGATCCAAGCCCTCGAAGCCCAGATGACAGAACTGAATGGAGCCAAGGAGAATTTGGCCAAGCTGAATGGGAAGTATGACAAATCAAAGCAGAATGTGGCTGAGAAAGGGAGAGAAATAAAAGCTCTCAAAGAAAGGATAAAGGAGCTGGAGAAAGAGCTCAACCTTGACAAAGTGGTGGCTGAGATCAGGACAGTTTTGTGGACCCACATTGGCCAATCAATAATGGATCAGTGGCAATACATTGAAACTATTCATGAGCAAATGGAGCTCATAGGCAAAGCACAAAGGGAAGTCCATAGAGCAATAGCATCTCTAGGCAGTATGCCTGAGATAGCCAGCAGAATGATTAATGTGCTCAATAACCGGACAAGTCCTCAGCTGGCAACAATTGGGATCTCCAACAGGACAGAGACTATCTAGCTAATAAAGAGGGTCCTAACACTAAAAATCCTGGTGCAGACATTGGATAGAAGAAGCCAGGACATGCAAACAGAGGTAAATAGGTTCATGGACAAATTTGCAGCATTACAGGGCACAGGTCTTCCTAGCTTGCTCAATAGTTCAGGAAAACTTCTATCGCATGAGGTTTATGCAAAGAGGGTGAACACATTTGCCATCAATCAGATCAGTCAAGGATCAAGCAGCTCACAGGAAACAGGGCCAACATCTGGGCAAAGTCTCTATGAGAGAGTAGAGAATTTGTTTTTTATTATGAATGAGATTAGCCATCTATTTGAAGTGCCTCCGAACTTCTACAAATACACAGAGGCAGATGAGTCCTTGGATGCAATTTTGAGGCATCAATTGCCTACACAGGAATGGTGGACCTCAATGATACAATTATTATTATAGCAAGGGGTTTCATCTAAGTTTTGTCATTGAAATATATAAGTCATCACATTCAGAAAGTGTGATGCATATACGATGACCAAAAGGTGGAATGAGCCACCTCAACAGGAAGATTCGGCCACCAAAAGCAACAATGACAGCTACAAGTAGCAGGGCCGAGAAAAGCTACAGCGTGACAGAGTATAAAGACACATCATTCACATCATTCAGCATTAAAGCAAAACGCTCAACCGACTCACTCTCCTCCAAAGGTTAAGAAGAGGCCTGACAGCATTAAAGACCATCTATCTTACATTTAGAGTAGCAATAACTTTCTTATCTGATATTTTGTAAAGTTGGTGAGCATGGTTAATTTATCAAATGACTCAGCATTCAGATATTTTGTAAAACCTATTGTATATATTCCCCCTCGCACAAACTTTCAAGGGGTTGTTGGTTGCTTTGTTGTTCTCTTATGAAGAAATGAGAACTCGGCTGTAACCTTCAGAAGGATGTTATAAATAAAGCTTGGAGTTTACAGGAACTGAGTCTTAGTGGTGCATGCTGTGATTGGAACCATTGAATGCTACAAGATTCTAGTGCTATGGCTTGATATAATAAGTGTTTCTCTATCTTTGTTAATGTTTTTGTTATTTGTTTTAACTCATCACTCTCACATGTTGTTCTAAATCTAGGAAAGAAAGAAAAAGAATAGCTCAGGATTTGTCCATGGAGACACCCTGATCTCAATCTATCTTCACTATAAATGTTTTCCATAACTTTAGTTGTTTAAATTGGAATTCTTAACTGCTCCAATGAGCTTTGAATATCTCACAGTCACTATTTGGTAATTCATTTATGCTACTAAGTAGAGATTATTGTTCAAATTGATATCACACTGTCTGTAACTCCACATCCCATTGTTTCACTCACTAAATCGGAAAATTATATTAACAATATCCATCTAGCCTTGCAACAAAACTTTCTCCATCACAGGCACCATAACTATCTCACTTTTCTGACTCCATATGCCCAATGGATTAGCATCTTCTGCACTCTTCATGCCCTTCTTACAACAAAGGTTCACCAACCAAAGTCTTAAACAGGAAACTGAATTTTTAACTAGCCTAAAATCCTCACAAAGCATAGCTGAAACTTAAAGAGAGAGCCCTCTCTGATTATAGATAGGCTAGAATCTATAATCCAAAGGTTGGTTAGTCGTTACCCCGGCCGTATTCCCTTAGGAGTCATAGGGAACAACCTGGGTGTTAACATGACACAAGATAACAACTCTAGGGAAATTTTAGAGAGATAACAAAAACCATAACCAACAATATCATGGGCCAAACATTCATCATACCTCGTATCAAGACAAATAATTCGTCTGCCACATCATCATACTCTTTTCCACATTCGATATATATATATATATATATAATCCAAACTAACCATATTTGTATTTTGCAGGCAGAAACATATAGCATATCAAAGCCATAACATGTTAACCAAAATCCAACTACAACCAACCAAACCACCATTTAGAACCTTATATGTTACGAATCAATATAACGAGATTGTTGAAAATCATATGATTATGGTTACACAATGAAAATAAATATGAACTGTAGCCATCACAACATGATGAGAAAATAGCACAAGGGATGTACCCATGAGATGTCACCACATCCATAAAGAAACATAATAAGATGAAGTTGCATGATATATGACATCGCACCCACATCCCATTTTTTATGACACACCCTTATGCCTCCCATTAAACGGGGTAGTGGGCCTTTCTTAATTTTAGTTCAAAGCAATATTGAAGAGAGTTTCCAACAATAGATAATGTGTCAAACAATAGTTGCTATCACAAACAATTGATGATGTAGCCATAATGTACTAGATGGATCGAAGTACACAATGTAGGGCCAATTTTACCATAGTAAAATTGCTTTCACTGTGAGAAAATACTTAATAAACCACATTTGTTAAGTCATTTATAATTAAACCCGTGAAGAATAATTAAATAAATCACTATTTATTTAATTATCTTCTAAGAATAATTAATTAAACCATTGTTTAAGTAATATTCCTTGTCACATTTAACCAATTATAAGAAATAAATATATAAAGCATTAATTATCTTATTTTTCTCTAGGAATAAGTAATTATTATTCCTTGTCAAGTTTGACCAAATCCCATAGGAATAATTAAATAAATCATTATTTGTTTACTATTCCTTAACCATATTTCTTGAGATGATAAATAAATCATTTATTTATTTATTATTTCTAAATAAAAGTTTAAATTCTTTTTCCCTCTAACCAAATATAATAAAATATTCCAAATGGTTATTTCTATAATGGGGTTAATAATTATTTATTATTGCTCATTATTTGAGGATAACCTAATATTTTGTTATAAATAGAAGGGTTTTCCATTCATTATTCACTTTCGATTATTTTCATTGTTGCAGCTCTAATTATTATCACTGTCTATCACCATTTTCTTTTCCATTTGAGTTCTCATTAAACTTGAACATTTTATTTGTTGGGTTTACACATTATACAGGAGAGAAACTCTATAAAAGCTGAAGACATTTGAGGATAGCCAAGAACCCATCCCATAGAGGGGGGTTGGTAACATTATTTGTTCCCTTCACAAGTGTTGTTTAATAAAATATATTATTTATATATTTAGTTTCCATTGGATTATTGGAGTTACTTGCACTTATTTTAATATTCCATTTTGTTGTTTAACTATGATTGTGGCATAGATCAGGGCTTTGGCAGGCTTTGTTTCTATCATTTGTTGCAGATCTATAATGTTTAGCCACCATTTTCATTGTTAGGGTTGTTTATCATCCAGAGCCTTAAGTGATTTCTTTTCGTACACATTCGAGAAGAAAACAAAATAACAATTTGGTGACTCCACTAGGGATTTTCTTATTGTCGCTAACAATTTGCCGACTCCACTACGTTTTTAATTCTGATCCAAAAAACTGGGTGACCTTCATTTTTTAGCTTAGGGTTTTTATTTTTCAGTCCCTTAATGTTTTTTACTAGCTTTCTACCCTAGATCAGTCAAATTTCTAACTTTTGTAAGTTTTTTGTTCCTTTCACAAGTCACAGGAACCAGCCACGATAGAGATGGAAAAATTTTCTGAGACTTGCCAACAGAGAACCAAGGAGTATAAATCGCACTTTTCTACCCCAAAAGTGCAATTTGGAGGTCTAGGGCGCACTTTCTAGCCCAAAAAGTGCAATATCCCAAGAATGAGGTCAGTACCTACGATTTTTAGGGTTTTGGGATTTTTTCAGATATGTTTTTAGGTTTTTCTGAGAGTTGTCTACTGGGTTGGTTGATGACTACCCCACATCACTTAGGCCTTGATATACTCTTATTTTCTCGTCGAAGTGGAATTTATCCCCTTAGGGCTTCCAGTACGCTTCCTCCTTTATAGGAGGAGTTTAGCTGAGTAATAAGTCTGAGTTTTTGCAAAGCTTTCAGCCATATTTTCCATATTTGTACCTTCACATTTCAGATCTTCAAAGATAGGTTGTTTCCATCCAAATTTTCATCTCAAACCTTGTTTGGTCATTTTCCTTTGGGTCCCATTGGTTGCCCTAGGTTTCACACCCATCTGCCTATCTTTTTGCAACAATTTCCCCCCTTGTTTTTTGGTTGTTGATGCACCACTTTCCAGCAGCATAGTGTCATTTGATCCCAGTCACACTGCCACTTAGACCTCTTGGCCTTTTTCATGTGTTTTCAGTTGATTTCACCACCAACTAGCATAACGTTTGCAAACCCATTTTGGGTGGGGTTTAGAAAGTTGATTTGTTGTTCGTTTTATGTTTTTAATTTTAGTTTATTTCAGCCATCTTTTTCTTTTGTCAAACACGATCTGGGCTTAATTAATAAATACACTTACACACACAATCACATCTTAAGTGAAGGGCGCTTGGTTTACACCACCATGCCAAGACTTAATTAACTTATGTCCCCACACAGAGACAAAAACATCTTGTTGATCTTCCTTCACCATTTCCATGTCATTTTTGTCTTACAACCATTGCACTGCGAAGGAGTTTTTCGTAAAGACTCTTAGTTCTTCATCCCCAGTTTCCGCTTGGTCATATTACTCCCCCGCACAGGGTTCGAGTTCATAGTCCCTCCAGTCCCCATACCGACTCCTCTTCTGGTTCATCTGATTCCTCATCTAATTTTGAGCCTCCTTCGTCGCATACCGTCATCATGTCAGGACCCATTGCAGGTGCAAGAAACCAACCTAGTGTTGGCTCCAGTTCTACCCTGGTAGTCACATCTAGAGGAACCATATCAGGAACCGTTCTGGTAACCCCCATGCTACCTTTCATGGCTAGGTTAAGTCTCTCAGATTTTATCCAGTTGATTAACGACCCTATACACCACGATGCTGGTTGGCCAACTATGCTAACCAAGCTAAGCTCCGACATTCCCAATTTTGAGGGTAATTCTAGCAATGATCCTACCAATCACATCCACTCCTTCCATATGTGGTGTTCATCCAACTCCATCACCGATGATTCCATTCATCTTTGGTTGTTCCAATGCACACTCACTGGAGATGTTTCAAAGTGTTATGCTGATGAGTCTTTCACCTCTCATTCCATTTTCGCGATGCTTGCTAAAGAGTTCCTCTCATATTTTCAGTTACCTCTATGATATGACACTAGTACAGAACTGTTGGCTTGAGGGGGCCTAACCCAGGTTCAGTGTTAATTAGCCAAACAAATCCCTACATTACTGGCCCTTTCGACATCAGCCTGTGGAGTGCGGACTAAAGTCTCACCCGAAGCATTATGGGGGGATTTTGGAACCAAGTTTCTACACCCTTAAGATGGTTGTGATGTCATTTGATCTTTTCTATCCTTGCCTTCACGTAGGTGATCTCACTCTAGGGCTTGTAAGACAAACCTTATTTTGGCCTTCAATACCTTTGTGAAAGTATACGGTTGACCTTCACGCAGCCCTAACCTGTGGCTCGGGCACTTTCGTGCTGCTATGGCAGCGTGCCATGCAAATTCCTCAATTATCCTAAGTGATTTTCTTATCTTGTCAAATACTTAAAGTTATCACCGCGTAAGAAGATATCCGTGATTCTGTTCAATTATTCAATGTAACTACAGTCAGTTGCGCATCCTATAAGCATAGTAAAGGAAATTCATACACAAGATATTCAAACCCATCAACAAAACAGATACACGGAAATTGCATAATAACTCCTTTTATTAATATATTTCAAGTGTTAAAGACTCTGTTCACCTTATGCACACAGTTGCAGGGGTCTGCACACTCAGTTGCGGACTTATACCCTAGACCTCTGCGCACTCAGCTGCAGAGCCTCTACCTACGTTGCAACCCAAGACTTAGACTTCTTTCCCTAAAGTTATGACACTCTTCCTCATGTTATGCTACAAACTACTTAGAGCTTAGCTCTTTTTATACAATCCCATGGTCCACGGACCATGGGTAGATCTCTTATAGTCGACCTTACTTTACAAAATTAAGGGCGGACTACCCTTTTTGACATATAATACCTTCATGCTCTGCGACCACAAAATACAGAGTCTTTACAATAATATTACAAAAACTTGACTAAAACATGGGCTTTTAGCCCCAAAACTACCCTTGGGGGATCCCACTCCCAATAGGCCCCCAACACAAACATCATGACTTGCCCTCGAGTCACTCGGTAGGCGCGGAGATTTTTGCGCGAAGCTCATCCAGCTCGACCCTGATGACCGCAACTTCTGTTGTGCACTGAGTGGCTACCTACTTCGCATCTTTGACTGTCTTCTTAGTTACTGCCCCTGGGTTGTCAGCCTAAAGTCGTTTTTGCATCACTTGCAGAGTCACAAGCTTGCCTTCAATATTTCCTACCACTACATAAGCTTCCTCCAGCTAGGGCTTTAGTCGCACCTTCAGTACAGCTCCTTATGTAGTACTATGTCCATCTGTTCCTTCAGCTGCTTGGCTTCATGCAGTTTGGATAACCTCTGTGTCAACGTGAAGGTTCACGTTGTGCCCTTAACTTCGTCATATTGCTGTTGGAGTTTGTGCACTTCCGTCTCGAGCCTTTGGATGTTAGGGTCCTCCTACAAGCCGGTCAAGACCTCAAATGAGTGTTCAAACAAATGGGTGTAGTCTATTACTACACTCTCCACTGCCGCAACTGCTTCTGTGACAGCGGCCACCTGTTGTTCCTTTACCTTTGGTGGTGTTGAAGGCTGAGCCCTCAACTATAGCTCTATAATCTGCGAGTTTAGCTCCAACTGAACCCATGCCATCTCTGTCTGAGTGTCGCGCACTCCTGTGGCCAATTTATGGATGCAGACCTCGACTAGCTCCTCCTCCAGAATGGCCAATTACGAGACCATTCTACAAGCCTCCTCTACAACCTGTATGATCTTCGTACTTTGTTTGGTCACCTCGGCTTCGACGGTGATGGCAACATTCCTTTGTAAGGCCATCTTCTCATTGTTTATTCTCTACTCGCTAATCACTTCGAGGGCACATTTCTCACTGGCCCTCAACTCAACAATTACTCCATCCTGCAAGGAGTGGAGTGCTTCACACGAGAGCACTACCAGGTTCAATCCCACTCCCTTCAAGGCGCTGAAAATGGGCTTGTCAGCCTCATTTTATGTTGTTAGTGCTCCATCCAGAAGCACTAACACACTGGAAGCCTTCATGCGCAGCATAGGAGTAACCTCTAATGTGCCGACAGCCAAGCTGGTAAACGTCGTACCAACTTGCAACGCGTGAGCCTGCAACTCCTGCAGCCTAGTCTGGATGGCCCCAAAGATGATCTGTTGCTGCTTTTCAAATTGTTGTAGGGCCTCCATGGTGACATCTCTAACTGTGTCACTAATGTTGTATAAGTCTCCCTCCGTTAATGTGATGGGGTCCAGAGAGGCCTTGGTCGCCTTGGACTTCTTTCAGGACCCTCCCTTTTCCGGCTCTCTCAGGCACTTAATACGGCCGAACGTCTCCTAAGGGTCCACGTCGTGCTACTCTGTGTCCTTTTCTTCAGTTGCAGGTGAAGGCGACCACACGCCTTTGTCAAAGCCCCACTCTGTGCCTCCTATTTTTTTTCCTACATCCTTTCATGTCTGCTCTGCCTTGGACTTCTCAGTGGCCTCCTTCTTCCTCTTCTCGACCAGTTGTGCCATCTTCAACTTGGCCTCGTCCTTCTTCTTTTGTGTGGTGGACCTGCTTCCACCCATCGCCAAGTCCATGGAGGTGCACCACTCCACCAGCCATTTATCCAACACTACATCAATGGCATCATCTATGGCTAAGTACGTCAAGTCGTACCATTTTTGTGCAGGGTCCTTCTGCGCCTTGATTGAGATCCAATGGAAACCAACTTTGAATTTGGCATAGCTCTATAGGTTAGCATATACCGTGGATGACAATCGTGGCTTGCAATTGATAGCCATCCTGATATTCATTTCCATCAGGATCCAGAAGATTTTGTTGTCTCGAACGTGCTCCACGTCCTTGGTTGCCCACAGCAAAGTGTACTTATATGCCTTAGGAAGGTCTGACGTGATCGAGGGGAATTGGCTTTCTTCCGATAGTTTCCACGCTACGAGCACAATCGATAGCAAGAGCCACGCATCTTTCTTTGCTCTTGTGCTTCGCAGCAGTTTGCCAGGAACTCATCGCGAAGGTAGTCTAACCAATTAAACTAGACTCCTTTTGCACACTACTATGCGAATCCAAGGACAGGTGTTGGAACCTCATCGGCACAGCACTTCCACATTTGCAAGGATCTGCATTGCCACCTTCACAGCGAGGTCGTGTATGCTGGAGATTGGGTATCCACGTGACTTCTTCACCAAATTAAACTTCTCTTTCATGGATTCTGCAAGCGCTAGCTTGCCACCCTTACCACCAAAGATCATAATTGGATTTTCTCTTGTATACAATAGGCATGTTACGCGGTGAATCAACATATCAGTGATGGGTATCGACTCCTCCAGCGACAGACATCCATCATGCACCAAACACAACAACTACTTGATGACTAAAACTCTCATGGGGGTACGGTTATAGTGCAGCACCTAGAGTAATCCTGACTTCTCTACTCCTTTGAGCCACTTCTGTGTCTCTAGTGCAGTCATCCCCATATTTGTGTCAATGATGCGGCACATCAACTATTCGGTGGCCAAATGCGGGAACTTCTCATGGTCCACCAAGTCCCAATCTTCGAGCTTCAAAATCGGCACCCATGCCAAACGCGGACCGTCAAAACTGATCTCATCTAGTAGTAATGGGGTTTGCAGGGGAGTCTTACTTTCATCAATGTCCTTTGGGACCTTGGACTTAGGCTTGTGCAGAGGCACATACTTCGGCAACCGTGTAAGAGGGTCTACACCCTGGGCTTCAACCTCCTCTATTTCCACTCCCACATCTTCATCTTTCATGGGGATGTCTTCGATACCCTCCTCTTCTGCCTCTAGGTTTATAGCCTTTCCTTTCTCCTGGGCAGTTGGCTTTGTTGGGTTTTGTCTTAGTGATGCACACACTGGGATGGCATGTTGCTTTCCCTTCTTATCTTTCATGGTCTCCTTGGTTGGGGTCGGCTTCGGTCTCGACATTCTTAGAGATTTAGGGACCTCCCCTAGTACTTCATCTACTTTTGGGGCATCTTCTTCGGCCTGCTTCTCTATCTCTTGTGCTGACTCTTCTACCACTTATCGTGTATTGATAACTTCTGGGGGTGATAACATAACACTCTCTATCAGTACTCGTGATGTCTCAGGCAAGTTCGCAAATGCAAGAGTCTGTTTGAGAGCTTCAAAAAACTCTAGGTCCATAAGCATCTAAGAGCTCAACAACTTAATACTTAAAATGGAAAGTGTTTCTTGTTGGATAGCCACTTGTCATTTATAGGGAAATTTGAATTCATATCTTATTATTCCCCCCGAAATAGATTCCTTAATGCCGGATTGGCAAAATATTTTCAAGGATCAAAGACATAAATTTCATCTTAAATGCTAGCTGCTCGCTCCATTTGGCCTCACTTTTGTCGTCTTTTCATGAACAGTGACTTTAACGATCACTTTCCAGATGACCTGCGCAATTTCTCCCTGGGTAGCGTAGCTCCCTCTGTGTTGTCGCAGACCCAGTGACGTTTCCTTGCTTCGCACCATCTTCCAATCGTGCAGCTCCCCAACTTGGGCAGTGTAGTTTATAGTCTCGTGCCTCCTTTCAGCTAGTTGGAGTGCCAAGATCATGCTACTTTCATTTAGTCACATGGTTGGACCATCAGTGTATGGCTTCAAGCAACTTTCATTCACCTTTCCTGGGAACGGTTCTCCATGTAACTTGACCAACTATATCGCTCCTCCGTTGGTAATCTCCTTAATAAGATAAGGCCCTAACCAGTGCATCCTGAATTTTTCGGGGAATTTATCAAACTTACTATCATACAACAAAACCATATCATTTACCTTAAATGTGTGCATCTTGATGTGTCGATCATGCCATGCCTTTTCACGTTGCTTTTGGACATGTTGGTGAAACCCAGCCAAAAATATTTCTTCTTCAAGCTCATCCAGTTGCGTGAACCAAAAATATTTCTTCTTCAAGCTCATCCAGTTGCGTGAACCTCTCTTCCAAGGCTCCGCAATCCATCATACCTGTGAGCACTACTATGCGCATGATATGCATGATGTATTCCATAGGCATTATGTCTTCCACACGATAGACAAGCCTAAAAGGGGTTTGTCCTACCAGCTTCTTGCTTGTCGTTCGATAAGCCCACAATATTGCAGGTATGCGTAGGTCCCAATTACTTTGCTGAGCATTGCAAACCTTGGTCAACGTGTTTTCAAGAACTTTGTTGAATGCCTCCACTGTCCCATTAGACTATGGGTGATAAGATGTGCTCTTCTAGTGATATACCTAAAATTCCTCCATTAGTGCACTGATCGTCTCATTCAGGAAGTGCGTACCATGATCACTCATCAATATCCTTGTACATCCAAATCGCATCAGTACATGCTCAAATAGGAACTTTGTGGTCATCACGCCCGTGTAATCCTTCACCGACTGTGCTTTTGCCCAACGACTCAAATACTCCGTCGCAGTGATAATGTACCTTGCTCCTATCTTCCCTTGTGGCTAAATGGGTCCTACAAAATCTATTTCGCACTTCTCGAAGGGTTGCAACATCATTGGTGGATTCAAAGGCATACCATCCCTCCACGATGGCTTGCCTATTCATTGACATACATCACATGCCTTGCAATGTGCTTTTGAATCCTGATGAAGGATTGGCCACCACAACCCGGCACATATAATATTTTGTACGGTTGCTCTCCCTGCATAATGTCCTCCCACGGCACCCCCATGAGTGTCCACGAGGATGCTACTTCATTCGAACTCAAGTACATAACATCGCAATATCTCATTAGTCCCCATCTTGTATAGATGCCCATCAATGACAAAAATCTATCGCGTGCACCACTAATTCCTTCTTTTTCTGGACAGAGTATCCTTCTGGTGCAGTTCTATTGTTAGGAAGTGTATTATATCCTCAAAATGACCATCTGCAACACACACTACAAATAGTTGCATGTCAGGCAATCCTTCTTCCAAGTTATAAGGTTCCTCCCCTATTTCAATGTGCAATAGATGGTCTGGTCCCACGTTCAATGGTCCAAGCTTCACAAAAATTTCAAAATCGTACTCTTGGAACAATAAGATCCATCTGCAGATTCACCCCCCCAACATAGGCTTATCGACCAGGTACTTCAACATGGAGTGATCCGTGTACATCTTAAAATGGCCTCCTACAAAGTAGTGTCGGTACTTCTGGAGCACATACACCATAGCTAACCCCTCACGTTCAGCGATAGAATAGTTCTTCTCTGCTTTGGATAATATGCGGCTTGCGAACGCAATAGGATGGTCCAAGCCTTCTTCGTCATCTTGTGTTAGTATTGCCCCCAGCGCTATACATTACGCATCGACATATACATGAAACTCTTTCTTCAAGTCTGGGAAGACTAGAATTGGCACGAAAACCATCTTTTCTTTCAATATATCAAAGCTTTTCTTATAGTCATCGTTCCAGTAGAACGTGACATGCTTCTTCAACAACTTTTCCATTGGCGCAATGATCTGGGCATAGCTTTTGATAAACTTTCTGTAATATCCCATATGTCCCAAAGTAGTGTACAATTGTTTCACACTCCTCAACGCTTCCAAGTTTAGTATCACCACAATCTTCGCAGGGTCTACCATCATTCCTTGTCTGCAAACCACATGCCCCATTAGGTTCCAAAAAGGAACACAAAATAGACACTTCTTGAGATTGAGCACAATCTGGTATCTTCGACGGGTATCTAGCATCAAGTGCAAGCTTACTACGTCATGCTTAACCAGCCCAAACACAGTCTAGTCATCAACATATACCTCGAGGAACTTATGCATAAATTCCTTGAATGCCGCAACAACCACGTGCGAAAATATTGCAGGCGTATTCTTCAATCCAAATAGCATCACAGTGTATTGAAAACAACCCCACTCAATTGCGAAGGTTGTCTTGCTCCTATCCTCCAGCATGATTTTGATTTGGTGGTACCCAGAGAACCCATCAGTAAAGGAATATGCTTCCTGGCCACCTACATTGTCCAACACTTCATTCATGAACGGAGTTGGGAAAGGATCATGCACACAAGCATCATTTAGTTTTATGAGATCCAAATAGATCCTTATCTCATCCTTCTGCTTCTTCTCTTTCACCGCCATTGGGCTTACCCAATTGGATTCTTCCACAGGCTCAATGATGCCTGCTACTAGCATCTTTTCTAGCTCCAAGTGGACCTTCTTCTTGTATTTCGGATTGAGGCGGTAATGCCTCTACTTAACTGGCTTTGCGTCGGGCTTTAATGTAATCTTCATCACTCATAGGTCTCTAATTATTCCTTTCAAATCTGTAAACTTGGTAGGGAATAATTCCTGGTATTCACAAAGCAATTCAGCGACCTTATCCACCATCACGTCGTCCCAGCAGTCTCCAATCTTCACGAATTTAGGCTCTGCCTCCATACCAATGTTCACATGTTTTGTTTTCACCAGCGCGGTTATATCAAGGTTCTTAATTGGTGGTCCTTGAACCTCGCGGTGGCCTTCTATTTCTATAATGTTAATCTTCAGTGGATCCTCGTCCTCATATTTAGCAGTTACATTATAACATTTGCGCATGTGACTCAGCTGAGTAGCCCATTCAGGCTGAATTAGGTCTAAAGGATCATGCGACATCCTAAAGATGGTTTCTTTCACCTCTTGTAGCACTTCATCCTCAAAACTGAATGTCATCATGAATCCTTCGCATAGGATAACCCATTCACCTGTCCCATGGTGGAGCTCTATTTCTATATACCAATTCATTGGGATAACATCCAGGGTATGACAGAATAGGTGCACCCACTCAGGTTGGGGCTTTTCTCCATAAGCCTGTGTCCATTTGGCCAGATGTGTGTGCAAATCATTCTGCCCATCGTACTTGTCTGTCAGTCACATCTTAGGCTTCCCAAATTGTGTTCTCATCACCCTCCTACATTCACGCCAATCATCAAAGCTTCCCTTCTGTGTACCCCACCATCTTGCGAGCGTAGCATGCAGTGCCTAGTCCAAGGCCTGGAAGCACTGCTTCTCTAGTACCTCCCTTTCAAATGCATCCAAAAAGATATCTACCTCATCCAGACCATCATAAATAGGAAGATTTATTACCTTTGATAACACACAATGCCGCGATCGGGTCATCATATTGAAATTCAGTATAGTTACTTCATGTAATCGATTCTGCCAACATTCTATTTCTTCGTCAGAGTCTGAAGTGTAGGCACTCTCATGATCCCACGAAATCTATCCATCCGCTATGGGATTCACCCAATCTTGGTCTTGTGTTGTTATCTTATAAATACAGTCTAGTTCTTCATCACTCTCATAATCATGGGCAGCCTCAGTATAGTGCGATCCTTCAACAAGATTGAGGGGTATTATTACACACAATGATCTCTTCTCAAATATCATCTTTCGCTTCTTCAAATTAATTACCCCATTCATATAAGTAGCCCAGTCAATTTCCAGGAGCACAAGGTAGTGATTATTGTCATCCACTATCTCTATTACTTCAAAATTAGCCAGTGCACTTGCTCCCTCAATATCCATGATCACCCCCTTCAGCCGCCCCATGGCGATGATTTTTTGTTGATTCGCCATCCTTAGCTGAATTGGAGACCATTGCAGTGCAGGTCTCCCCATTCACTCTCAAGTTTGCTTCGGCAGGACATTCGCATCTGACCCCAAGTCCAAAATGACCTGATCCATTTCATACTATCCTATTTGTGCGATCAGTCTCGTCTCCCGTCCCATCCTTGTTTTATTCTTGCCAATATTTCATACTACATGTGACTCACCTAGCGCAGTTCTAACACATATATTTATGAGTTCTTCTAACCCTTTCACAGCCTTACTGTCACACAATAACTTCATACAAGTTTCCAGGAAAGTTGTGAGCATAGAGGGGTCAATCTCTAGCTCAGGCTTATCCTTGCTCCCTAAGGCCCTAAGGTGGAGGTCTCAACGAAGCTCTTTCTAGCTTCCATGAAGGCTTCACGAGCATGCTCCAAATCAAACTCAGCCTCTTTTGTTGGGTCTTTACGAACCCATGTGCTGTCTTCTGGTTGTTTCCCCTTGTCATCTCCTATCATGATTCCACTCATGAGCACTATATTTACATTTGGATTTTCCTCGCGCGGCTCAGATCTCATCATCTGTAGGTTCTGAGTCGGCGAAGGTGGTAGTGCCCCTTTGTCACGTATCCTAGCTATCAGCATAGGACAATCTTGCATTTCATGATCAAATAGCGTGCAATACTTGCACGATGGATGCGTTGGATTAGTGAAATCATGGTCATAGTGTCTTGGTCCTCTGCAATTGTAGCAAATCAATTGTCCTTGATCTCTACCAGGTCCTCCTCTGCCTCAGCCTTATCTGCACCCCTGAAATCCTATCTGCACCATCCCTGCATTCTAGTCAAGGGGTCGTGTTTCAGCCTAAACCCTGTACGCAAGAGTTCCATCCATCATCAATTCATAGCTACTGCAAGTACGCTCATCATGTCCTACCGACCTACAAAAGTTTCAAAACAGTTGTTGCGGTGCGTGTACATACTTCTGTAGCAAGTGACAGTTATCCGTGGCATGTTTTTCAGCTACCTAATAGATAACGCACCATAATGCAGGCCCCACACTAGGTCTTGTTTGAGCTTCTGGCCTTAAATGCATCGGTCCTCCTCTTGCAATGTAATTCACAAAGACTGGGCAATGGTCTTTGTTATGACCCTGACTCTTTCATTTCAAGCACCATACCTCCTCGTGTGCCTTTGGTTGAACCATCCTGTCCTACTTCAGACTTTCCATCTCAAGGCACAAATTCTTCAACTGTGCAAGGATCTGTTGAACTCCTAGATTAGGATCTTTCATCGAAGTCTCATGTAGTCTCATGGAAATCTCCAAGGCCTCTGCCTGAGTTGCTACCTTCTACTACGACAACGCACTCCTTAAGTGTGGTAGTAGCGAAGCCACAAACCACTCGCAATGTTTTCCATCTGTCAAATTCATGTTGGCTTCACGGATTGTACATTTCAGCCTCTGATCTAGTTCCTAAGGCATCTCGCCTGGTTGCATCGCGATCTCTTTGAATCCCATAATCAACTGCGCCTCAGAGTTAGGCTTGCTAAATTCCCTATATAGTGCTGCCTAGATATCTGCTACTCCAGCGTTTGGGTTATATTTAGAGTACTTAATATACCAGGTTAGCACACGATCTTGTAGAGCACTAACTAGTGTCGCCTTATTTATATGAGCATCTTCCCATACAACCTTCAAAATGAACCAGAATTGGTTCGGGTCCTCATTTCCCAAGCCTTTGAACAAAGACAACTTCACTCTATTTGCCATACTAAACCGCGGTGGAGGTGGAGGTGGTACGGGTGAAGTTGGAGGTGATGGTGATGAAGCCAGAGGTGGTGTGGGCAGAGATGGTTTTCGCAGGAATCCTTGTCTTATTAACTAAATAGCACTTCGCAGAGAAACCTTCGTTATCCCTTCTTTGTCCCTTCGCGGAGGTGAAATTAAGGGGCTATACTCCGGACCCTTATTTTCTTCATTTCTGTAAATTTTTCCGCTTCGCGTAGTCCCAAACATCAAGCTAGATGCACAACCTTTTTTTGCACAACAACATTTTAATCCAAGTATTCAAATATTTTACGTACTTACCTCACGGTCCTTTGAAAAAGCATCGCGCCGCCTTGTTATAGCTGATTGAGGTGTCCACCGTGAATTCAGTCGCAAATCCTACTATGACGCGATCGAGCCAATGATCGACAGCACGGGCAATCTTATCCTCTGATGCTTCCAACCTTCGCACTAACTCGAAGGTCCACACAATAGGACCGTCAAGTTTCCACCTTCCTTGGCTATCTGCTAGCTTCGCAATCCACTCGTATAGCTCAATACGAAAAGAACAGAAAAATATTTTGTGGATCTCTGTATACAGGTATCAGTCTAACCAATGTTCCTTTGACAACCATGGGTTTCTATTCTCCTATGTTGTGAATTCATGGATATTTCTATACAACGAGTCTCCAATCTCCTTTTTAGTTGGATTCCAGTGATACGACATTACACATCTCTTACGAAAATTCTTGTCTCGTCAATGGAACCATTTGTTGGCTTGAGGGGGCCTGACTCAGGTTCAACATTAATTAGCTAAACAAATCCCTACACTACTGGCCCTTTCGGCATCAGCCCACGAAGTGTGGACCGAAGTCTCACCTGAAGCAATATGGGGGGATGCTGAAACCAAGTTTCCGCACCCTTGAGATGGTTGTGATGTTGTTTGATCTCTTTTATCCTTACCTTCGTGCAGGTGATCTCTCTCTAGGGCTTGTAAGACAAATGTTAAGTTATGGTATGTTCTATGATTATAACAGTTTACTTCTTTTTTCTTATTATATTCCATAGATTAGCAATCACATGTACCTAAAGTAAAGTGCAGATAGAACATTAAACGATTGACAGAAAACAAGCCAAGACAAGAGACACAAGATGTGGCGGCTAGCTAGGGACAAACCCCACAATGTGTGGGGAAACCCTTTGATCAAATCTTCTTTTATCTTCAATAATTAAGCAGAGAGAAATAGTACAATAAATATGATTCATATCAGCAGTAGCAAACCCTAGATCAGCAGCATCAACATTAGCAGCTTCATTATCAAACTAGGGCAGACGATATCTCACAAACCGACTGTCGGATTGACTTCATTCCACCACCAAAAATTGCGGCTTCCAAAGGAGGTTTAGATGAACTTACAGCGCAGTTCAGATGAGGATATCTTCTAGGCCACGTAGGTCAATATTTACTTCTGCAGTTGCAGCTTCAGTTTCTATTTTCGGCTGCAAACTAGGGTAGTCGATATATTGCAAATCGTTCGTCGGATTGACTTCATTCCACCACCAAAAGTTGTGGCTTTCAGAGGAGGTTCAGATGAACCAATAGTGCAGTTCAGATGAGGAGATATTCTAGGCCACGTAGGTCAATCTTTACTTCTGCAATTGTAGCTTCAGTTTCTATTTCTGGCTTCAAACTAGGGCAGTCGATATCTTGCAAACCGTTCATCGGATTGACTTCATTCCACCACCAAAAATTGTGGCTTTCAGAGGAGGTTTAGATGAACCTACAACACAGTTCAGATGAGGAGATATTCTAGGCCACGTAGGTCAATCTTTGGATCTGTAGTTGCAGCTTCAGGTTCAACAGCTTTCGGCTTCACATGTGTGAGAGAGAGACCCATTTCTGCGCAGTAGACAAGAGACTCATTTTTGCGCAGTAGAGAGAGAGAGATGTGATGAGAAGAGTGAGTGAAAATGAGGAAAATTCCTCCTATATTTATACACAACCTTGGTGTTTGAATAGATGCAACTTTTGGGCTTCTGAGCCTACATGAGTTGTAGGTTGGCTTGATAATAATTCCATAATCAAAATAAATTCATATCTCCATGAATACTTATCGAAATCAGATGATCTTTATATCAATCCTACACCTCTCGACGAGAGGAATCTAATAAAAATATTATCAGCCATGAATAAGATGACCCACATGAAGTTTTTCCCTGGTTGCCAAGTTTAACACTCCCTCTCAACCAGGGAGAACTTCATCTGCAATCTGTCTATCGGTCATTACTATTCATCCATCAAATGCAATGCCCTGTACAGCCTGACCCTTGCCCTGCTCTACTCTATTTTGCCTATTCTGCTTTTTCTTGTTCTACCGTGTACTAATCGGTACTATTTTGCTATGTTCAGCTCTGCTCTTGCATTGGTCTGTTCTGCTCTGCTTTTGTCCGAATTATGAAGAAGAACAAATGATCGAGGATGTATCATATTGACTCAAAGTCAATCTCAGAGTATGTACCACTGGTCCTAGACCAGTCTCAACCAACCCGAAGTCAGCGTCATAGTGAGTACAACTCCACTGGTCCTAGACCAGTATCATCCTCCACTGATTCAAAGCCAGTCTCAGAGTGCGTACCACTGGTCCCAGACCAGTCTCAGCCGACCCGAAGTCAGCTTCATAGTAAGTACCACTCCTACCACTGGTCCCAGACCAGTATCGCAGTCTCAGAG